>CAJNSZ010000220.1:113601-147984 GCA_905329745.1 Rotaria sp. Silwood2
TGGTGATGATTTCTTTTCTTTTTCGCGTTCATTGTAGTATTTCCCAATATTTCTGTCGATGCTCGATGGGCACAGAATGGAGTGACCGTTGCTGGAGGCCGTGGAAGTGGCAGAGCCTTCGATCAACTCAACCTACCGAGAGGTCTGTTCATTGATGATAATCAAACGATTATCATCGCTGACACCGGCAATCATCGTATCATCCAATGGAAGATGGATGATACGAAAGGACAAGTCGTAGCTGGTGACCGTGGCCAAGGAAATCGATTCGATCAATTGTATTCGCCAACCGATGTGTTGATCGACAAAGAGACTGATAGTCTCATTATCTGTGATCGAGGGAATCGACGAGTCCTACGATGGTCTCGTGCCAGTGACACATTTGGAATAATCCTCATCCACAACATCTCTTGTTATGGATTGTTCATGAATGATCAGAGATATCTCTACATCTCTGAAGACGACAAATACGAAGTAAGACGATATAAAATAGGAGACAAGAATGGAACTATCGTGGCTGGTGGTAATGGACCGGGTACTGGCGTTAATCAATTAAAATGGCCGACTTACATCTTTGTCGATCAACAACAGTCTGTCTACGTGTCAGACAGTGACAATCATCGTGTTATGAAATGGAATAAAGGTGCAACAGAAGGAATTGTCGTCGCTGGGGGTCAAGGTCACGGGAAAGCTCTGACACAATTGTGGAATCCTAATGGACTATTCGTCGATAAGTTTGGTACCCTCTATGTGACAGATTCAGAGAATAATCGAGTGATGCGCTGGCCTGAAGAAGCGAAACAAGGCACTGTTATTGTGGGTGGAAATGGTTGGGGACGAGGAGCAAATCAATTCGCCAATCCCATCGATATGTCCTTCGATCGACAAGACAATCTTTATGTCGTCGATCGGGGAAATGATCGTGTTCAACGCTTTTCAATCGAATGAACTCATTACGATCAATTACGTTTTTTCTTTCCTTTCTTTCGAATGAGTTCACGTTGAATGAACGAAAGGAATTCTTATTCTATTTGTTAGCTCGTTTTACGAGCTTTACGTTTATTTAATCTATATATCTGTTGTCCTTGATCACACGTACATGTATATATATATGATATAGGAGAGAAAAGGAGATAACAATAACAATAAGAGAGAAGAAGAAGAGAAAAGAATAGGTAGAACGACATGAAGGGGATGATGGTGGTGAATCACCGCTAACAATCCTCCTCTCCTATGTTAGATGTGTGTCCTAACACATTGATATTGAGTTCATAAATTTGTTTGATGAATTCATCATCGTTGAGTCGAGTGAGGTTTGCGTAAATGATACATTTTTTATGATTGATGTTCTTCGTCGCCTTTAAATGTTCAGGATTTTATTTAGATCAATAAACCATCTGACATAATTATAACATTATTAGAATTTGCAACATCATCAGCGTAAATGATAGTATTTATATACAAATGGGTTTAAAAAAATTAGTTTTATGCATATTGATTTAACCTCCACAATTTATGATAATATTGAATAACCAAATGACATGTTTCAACAAATGATCAATGAAATTGCCCATATGACTATGATATTCCGAAATCGATAATTACAATAATTACAAACACTCAAGCTACTACAATGGTTTATTATCGTTNAAAAAAATTTTTAACTGATGATGTTATTAGAGATTTATATACAAATGAATCATTAGAATTATTAAATGATGAATGGAAACAATTAAATGAAGATAGATTTAATTTAAGACAAATATATCCAACTGGTGATACATCAAAAATTGTTTTACCTTGTAATTTAGAAAGATTAATTTATAATGCTAAAAAAAAATTTTCTATTTCAAATCAAACACAATCAAATTTATCACCAAGTCAAGTTATACAAATTTTACAAAAATTAACACAACGTCTTATTATTGTTAAAGGGGATGATAGATTATCTAAAGAAGCACAATATAATGCAACTATGTTAATGAATATCTTATTACGTTCATCATTATCATCACGTCAAGTTCTTGAAATTCATCATTTAACAAATGAAGCATTTAATTGGCTTTGTAGTGAAATTGAAACACGTTTTCAACAAGCACAAGTTCAACCAGGTGAAATGGTTGGTGCTTTAGCTGCACAATCACTTGGAGAACCAATAACACAAATGACATTAAATACATTTCATTATGCTGCTATATCAGGTAAAAATCAAACACTTGGTATTCCACGTATTAAAGAAATAATAAATCTATCAAAAAAACCTAAAACACCATCATTAACTGTTTATTTAACTGGACAAGCAACAAATAATGTTGAACAATGTAAACAAGTATTATGTCATCTTGAACATTGTACATTAAGAAAAGTAACAACTAATACAGCTATTTATTATGATCCTGATCCACAAAATACAGTTATTAGTGAAGATCAAGAATGGGTTAATACATATTATGAAATACCTGATCAAAATATAACAAATCTTTCACGATGGTTATTAAGAATTGAATTAGATAGAAAATCTATGATTGATAGAGAATCAACTATGGAAAAAATTTCTGAAAAAATTTATCAAGATTTTGGTAATTGTCTTAATGTTATATTTAATGATGATAATGCTGAAAAACTTGTTTTAAGAATACGTACTACGGATCAAATTAATTTATCAATAGAAGAAGAAGAAGAACAAAATGATATAAGACATATTGATGATAGTACTTTTCTTGAATATTTACAATCATCAATGCTTTCTAATTTAACTTTACAAGGGATTGAAGGTATATCAAAAGTTTATATGATTCGTTCAATATTTGATGATACATTAAAGAAAATTCAAATTAATCATAATGGAGAAATTGAAAAAATTTCTGAATGGATATTAAAAACTGATGGAACAGCTTTAAAAAAAGTTTTATCAACGAAAAATGTTGATTCACATCGAACATATACAAATGATGTTGTAGAAATATTTGATGTTCTTGGAATTGAAGCTGTACGAAAAGCAATTGAACGTGAAATGAATTATGTTATTTCATTTGATGGTACTTATATTAATTATAGACATTTAGCTTTATTATGTGATGTTATGACAACTAAAGAGCATTTAATGCCCTTAAAAAGACGTACAATTAATAAACAAGATATTGGACCTATAATGAGATGTTCATTTGAAAAAACTGTTGATGCTTTAATCGAAGCTGCTGCTCATTCAGAATATGATTCATTAAAAGGTGTTTATGAAAAGATTTTACTCGGACAATTAGCTAAGATAGGTACTGGATCATTTGATTTATTATTAGATGTTAAAAAACATTCATCATCCGTGAAATTACGAGAGAATAATGACGAGAAGGCTTCTTCATCTTCACCTATAATATCTACATATTCAATACCATCTAGTCCATCGTATTGCTCAACAACAACATTAGCTCATGTAGCATAAATAAATTATGAAAGTATTTCAATACATAATATTTTATTAATATCATATACAAACAAGAAATCGTATTATAACAATTCATCTTTGTTACTTACTTTTTGAGTGAAACGACTGTGAAATTCTCTTTTCTGTATATTAATCATTCATATTCTTTATACTTCTCTATGATTTTTCAAACTACGATATTAATTTCTTCTTCTCTTGTCTATTTATATGTAGTCTGGAACTATATTTTTAGTTTTTCTTTCATTTTATATTTATTAGTTTACCATTCTGTCGTGCATCTAAGAAGAATAATGAAATGTAACTCATTCTACTTCATGTATATATAGAGATTACCATTGTACAGGAAGGAGCCCTGTAGTTTCAACAACAAGTTTTATATGAAATTTAAATCGTCTCAATAATGGGACTTATCCGTACTAAATACTAAGATTTATGTTCAGTGTTGAATAGAGAAAATTTCTAGAATTTGACATCATATCGATGTAGAAAAATTTCTTTCCTGAGGACGTTCAAACTAAATCTGATCTAAAATGATGAATATAATCAATAGTAAGTATAACGACCATTAGTATTCTTTATAGAATAAAGACGAGGCAGAAATGAACATAAAAGAATGTCAAATAACTTTATATTTGTTTCTATGTTTGATGAAATATATGAAAGTAGATCTTCTGACACTGTATCGTAGATACGAATGCAAATACGTCGTAGTAAAAGCAGTCTAGTTCTTTAATTTCAACTGCGACATATTTGTGAAAGAAATGGTGATATGAATAGTGTTGATAACTATTCAGAGATCATATTTAGAATAGAGAAATTTTTAGACTTATATTGGTTTACTCTTCAAGCCATGAAAAGGATGATCATTGAAAAAACTTGAAATTGATTGCAATGGTTTTTCAAAATATTCTTAAAATATCTTTATGAATCATTTTAAAATCTCGAAAATAAAATTAAACTAAGTTTTGACTAGCTCAATCAAATATGTTTATTCATGTATTAAAATTACTTTTGATATTCAATTATTCATAGAAAGTATGGTAGGACTGAATCTGAATAATTGATTTCAAATTTAAAAATTTGACATTAATTTACTTACTAATCTATTTTAAATTACATATATAGTTATTTATTTTAAGTAAAAAATGAATTGATAAAGAACAAATGTTTATTATTAACAGATTGATTTTGTATTTATGAAGTTTACAAATCAATATTTTTTTCCGTGTGAATTATTTTCATTCTCAGATAAAATACCACCTTTGAATAAAAGCCATAAACCAAATCCCAATTCACCAATTATCATAGGTAAACTAATAAATAATTCAATTGTTGGTTTATATTTTTCGTAATTATGTAATAGTAAATTAGCGGAATGATTGATTGAATAACATAAAGAAGCAATGATTAATAAAATACCAAATATTTTTGGAATATAATCAGATTTGAGAACTAAATAACCAAGCATGTACAAATGACATCCAAAAATAATTAATCCAATTGACCAAATATTATGAAATGCATTTAAAAAAAAAGTTACCAAAGCATTTATTTGACTTATTTCAAAAACAGACAAGTAATTTTCACCATTCAATAATAACACAATAAAAATGAAATTTAATAAGGCAGTTCCCAAAATTACTGAATAGACAAGTCGAAACCAAGCAGTAAGCAAAGAAAAATGTTCGTTTACTTGTTTGAGAAAAACATGAAGTCCCCAAGCCGCTAATATATCACAAATAAGGATAATCAAAAAACTATAAATGCTAAGACGGAATAGCATCATAGAAGATTTAATATTATTTGCTGTTAACGTTGGATTCTCAGGTACAATTAAACCTTGAAGAACAAAACCATAGGCAAACCCTGCAAGAATTGCCATTATTAAAATTGACCATCCTGCGACTAATGCAGCTTGACGTTGTGAAATATTGAACATGGTGCTTTTTATTTTCAAATATAATTAATATAAATATTTTCTAAAACAAAAACAAATACTATTTTTTTTTTAAATTATTATTTTCAAATATTTAAATAGAAAATTTTGTTCAATATTGAATGATCTATATTTTCATTTTGCGGGCTCTTCTCATTAAAATCAAATTTTGAAGATGAAGATATTAACTTCAGAAAAAAAATCGTCTTTTATAAACTAATAGAACGTGATATATTCTATCGATCCATATACTTTTTTTTTCCATTTTAAAAACAAATCTCTTCGTTAAAAAATACAAAATACTGGAAGGTATGTAAATTTATATTGACACATAAAGATTTGTTTCTTATGATATGAAAAACAAATACGAAAAAACTAATTTCACAAAAACTTTTGTCCCTAACTGTATATAAATGTACATGTCTACATACCAACATAAACATATATTTTTTCTTTCTTGTTGAAATATACATGCATATGGAAAATAAGAAACCTAGTTGGAAGTTTTTTTCTTTTTCTTTTTATCTAACTAAGACTCACGTGCATCAATGACTGTCGTTTTTTTTCTTTCCTTCGCATACTTATGCAAACGTAACCTTTACAGAGTAAATATTGTCATAAGCTGTTTTATTGTCTTCTTGCGTACCGTCAAGACTATTTTTTATTTCGTGCATTTCTTTGTTACTGGAGCATATATGGAGGTTCCATTTAACACAGAATTCCCGTATTTTTTGTTTTTAGGTAAAAACTAGAGATTCTTGATATGGTTGTAACGCTCTATCCAATGACATATACAAAAGATAAAAATAAAATGGTGTAGAAACTTTGAAGTCGGAAAACATTAATCAATATGACTTGATGCAATCTGTTTTTATCGAATAAAATCAACATAACATTATTCTGTTGTATCTATAGATGAAGAAAATTGGATATAAAGTGAAACATTAGTTAACAAATGTTCGATTTAGACTAATCTACATATATTTCAGACTAGATACTGACGAGATCAAGAGTTTTTGATTCATTTCAGATCTTTGCTTATTAAAAATGTATCAATTTATATAGATTTTGTTTTTATTAATATAATAAAAACTAAACAAATGTAAGTTCTGCATTTCAGTTAGAAACGAGCTGTACTAAAAAGCTTTTTCTATCAATTCAAAATTCAATTCGTAGTAGTGTTTTCCACAATTTACTTTGCTTCTCTTTATTCAATAATAAGGTATTTGAAAATTAGACTCATAATAATCGATTAATACACAAAAATCACTTTCATTGTTAAATCTCTCACAAAACAGTTACACAATTTGTTCGTCGCTAAAATCCATTCTTTTGAGTTGTGGTTCATCAAAGTACCATGGTGGAAATTCTAAGTCTTGGTCGCTTACATCTTTAAGTTTCTTTTTTCAATAAAATTGGCCGATTGTTCTTGAGATTTTCTATTTTACTCATTCGGTCAAAATCGATCTGACAATATATTGATCGTTGTCGTTGAATGGAATCAAAAAGAAAACGAAGAAATATTCGAAAATCTAACTTTACATCTTATTATCTCAACCATAAAATTTTTTGATTTGGATACATTTGTAGTAATATTCCTTCTTACGAAGGTTTTCAATAATAAAAAAAATGCATCATCTAAATGATCATGTACGAACTTGTCATTGAAAGCTAAATAAATATGNGACTTGATGCAATCTGTTTTTATCGAATAAAATCAACATAACATTATTCTGTTGTATCTATAGATGAAGAAAATTGGATATAAAGTGAAACATTAGTTAACAAATGTTCGATTTAGACCAATCTACACATATTTCAGACTAGATACTGACGAGATCAACAGTTTTTGATTCATTTCAGATCTTTGCTTATTAAAAATGTATCAATTTATATAGATTTGTTTTTATTAATATAATAAAAACTAAACAAATGTGAGTTCTACATTTCAGTTAGAAACGAGCTGTACTAAAAAGCTTTTTCTATCAATTTAAAATTCAATTCGTAGTAGTGTTTTCCACAATTCACTTTGCTTCTCTTTATTCAATAATAAAATATTTAAAAATCAGACTCATAATAATTGATTAATACACAAAAATCACTTTCATTGTTAAATCTCTCACAAAATAGTTACACAATTTGTTCATCGCTAAAATCCATTCTTTTGAGTTGTGGTTCATCAAAATGCCATGGTGAAAATTCTAAGTCTTGGTCGCTTACATCTTTAAGTTTTTTTCAATAAAATTGGTCGATTGGTCTTGAGATTTTCTATTTTACTCATTCGGTCAAAATCTATATGACAATATATTGATCGTTGTCGTTGAATGGAATCAATAAGAAAACGAAGAAATATTCGAAAATCTAACTTTACATCTTATTATCTCAGCCATAAAATTTTTTGATTTGGATACATTTGTGGTAATATTCCTTCTTACGAAGGTTTTCAATAAAAAAAATACATCATCTAAATGATCATGTACGAACTTGTCATTGAAAGCTAAATAAATATGTCAAAAAAAGATGATGGGTAAGTAAAAATTAAAACATATTCAATGTTCGACTGGTAATGATCAATCAAAATTTCATTTTTTTGTATAAATAGAACTTTTTAAAATCTCGTTCGAATATTCACCACACTTAATCTTGATCAGGAGTCGATTGTGAACGTGACTTATTCAAATGTGAAATGAAATAAGTATAAAGAAAACATTCATCGATGGAGTATAAAGTAAATTCTAGGAATAACAGACAATTTATATGTTGCATAAAACTTGTTCGATCATACTACGCTTTTTGTTACTCGTTGTGAGATTAAATAAATACTTAAGTAGATACCTAATCAGAATATTGTATGTGCCGAATAAACCGGATCAGTAAACCAATGAATCCAGTATTGATTTTTAAAATATTTTCTTTGAAAAAAAAATGATCATACAATTATCGAAGATCAATTTGATAAAAGTAATATCATCAAACTATGTTATTAAGCCAACATTTTTCATCAAATCTTTTTATATTTATCAAGTTCATGTACTTGTACGGTTGTTTTAGTCACAGAGAATCGAATAATTGTTTAACATTCTACGTTATCATATATTTATTTGTATTTTCATGGCATCATCAATCCTTTGAAAGCATAATTTGAACGTCTATTCTTCTCTCAATAGCAATCTTAAATAAAGAGAGCTATTTTGTTTAATTTTCAAACGAGTATCATTTTATTTATTGAAAACAATAAAATAAAATAGATCGATCATCATTTGTGTTTGGTCTGGATGTGTGCCAAATCAATTATAATATTGAAGATTCAAAATTACTCTTAGAGGTATTTTAGAACGTTGTTCTTGCTAAAGATACAGAATATTCACAAAAACCCATAAAATCAATCAAAAGTACAGTGAAACTATTTCGAAAATAATAAGTTCTACAAATGATAAAAATTTTTATCGGATAATCTTGTTTAAAAGATTTTAACTATGGAGTTACTATGGTGTAAGATACATAATCTTCACCTTCAGATAAGAGTCAATACAAAATGAAAACATGACAGGTGATATTGAATGATTAATGAATAGATACATTAGTTATATCATGAAACAACAAAGTGGTAATCTTTATTCACATGTTGATTTTTTTCCTATGACATCATTTTTTCTTTGTCAATAAATGTAAGATTTTAAGTGTTATATATGTTTACGAATTCATTTGAAAATAAGTAAGTCTTCTACAAACTTTTTATATGTTACATCCAAAACTTTACGAAACTCGTGGTGCACATTATAATCATGAAAGTCAAACGACTAGTTTTTGTTTTGTATGCACCTAATGCAAGAAATGTTTGGCTTGTATTAACAACCTATGGTATACAACAATATCGATTAGAAATGAACAAAAATCATGAGGGTCTATGGGATATTGTAACAGATAAAGCTCCATCTGGTCGAACTTATCTCTACTTAATTAATGATTATCATGGAAGATATATGTTACGAACAGATCCAGTAAATTTTTCTATTGTTTCTAATTTAATAACTCGACGTGTTCAATCAGTTGTTCACGATGAAACAGTTTATAAATGGAATGATCAAAATTCGATGAGACAACGTGCTCAAACTAATCCTATGAAATCACCATTATCTATTTATGAAATTCAACTAAAATCATGGAAAAGTAGTGTCTATTGGCCATTGAACTTTCGTCAAATAGCAAGTGAATTAGTGACTTATTGTAATCAAATGAGTTTTACTCATGTAAAAATGTATGGTGTATTAGAACACACCGACAGATGAGAATATGGCTATCAAGTAGCAAATTATTTTTCTCCTTCTCGTTTTAACGATAGATGTGATGATTTAAAATATTTGATTGATCATCTACATCAAAATAGTATTGGTGTCATTCTTGATTGGATTCCAACACATTTTAAACATTATCATTTTTTTCATCAATATTCTATGTCTTTACATGAACATGATGGTACAAATTTATATGCTAGTACTGAATCACAATGGGGAACACTATATTTTGATTTTGATTAAGAAGAAACACGTCGAATTCTATTTGCTAGTGCTCTTTACTATCTTGATCGATTTCATTTTGATGGAATTCGTTTTGATGCTGTTAGTTAAATGATTCGACGAAACTAAACAGATATTCAAAGTGCTATTTCATTTCTACATCAATTCAATCATACTATTCATACATATTACCTGAGTGTTCTGTGTATTGCAGAAGAGACAGAAGGTTATCCTAATCTTAGTAGAACGATGAATTTTGATTTGAAATGGAATATTGGTTGGAGTAGTGATGCACGAAATTTTCATCGAACACCATATGTTGAACGATCACAACATAGGAAACAAAAAAGATTAGATGTTTTAACTTGTGCACGATGAAGTGATGATAAAATGATTTGTACATTGAGTCATAATGATATAAATGATGATCCATTTAGTAATAAAAATATTCTATTGAATTGTGTGTCACATGCTCAAAATGATATGGATAAATTTGCTGATCTAAGTAATTTATTTGCATGGCAACTTTAAATTCGTTATCCACAATTTTGGGAATATGGAGAAGAAGGCTATTCTTTAATCTATGAATATAGTGAAAATCTAGTGATTGCATATCATCGAGGTATTTTTGATAATCGTCAAATCGCTGTTATCCATAACTTTTCGAATCTTGGTTACACATACTATGATATTCCATTACCAGAATCGGATCCTAATGTTGGACGTATTCGAAACGCATTAGAAATATTCAATATAGATGATCTAAAATATGGTGGATAAGGTACATTTCAAAATCAATGGATTGAAATTAAACGTAATAATGGACAAGATATAATATTCACAATTGCTCTTTCTCCTCTGTCGACAATAATAATTATTAGAAGAAAATTTAGTATAATTAATTAAGAAAGTTACTATATAGATCTTGTATATATTTTTCGTTTATGTGAATAATTTTATGTAATTCATCAAATAAAGATGATTATAACTTGTAATAAGCGAAATAGAACTCCAACTAAATAGTCTCAATATATACCTTTTTATCAGACGAGTGGGTATGGGAGTTGGTCNAGAAATATATCGAAATGTTCAATGGTTTAATTCGATTCAGAAAAGAGAAAAATACGACAAATGTTTTGAAAGAATTCAATAAATATTTGAATAATATAAACGATTATTCTGCCTTTATCGAGAAAAAGATACATGCAAATATTTTCATAAAAGTAGAATAATGTCTCTTGTATTTTGAAGATATTCGTTTAGCAATCGAGAAGTTATTATTATCATCTCAAAACGAAAGATTAAGAATATTATTGGAAACTATAGTTTAATATTTTCTCTGGATAATCACATAGAAAATCTACATAATATGTCTTACATTTTTTTTTTCGAAAAGTTTCAGAAAAAATAGAGAAAACAAAAATAAAAGATATTGAAAAACTACAATGTCTAAAAACTACTCAAACAGTTGCTTTATTACATTTTATTCATAGTCAAGAAGAAAAAAAACTTCTTCAACAAACTGGATCAGATGAAGAAAAAACTCTTATTTCAAGATTAACAGCTGCATTTCTGCCATTATATAGATATGCCGTTGATATTGTTTCTAGTAAACGAGATTTAGTTATACATGGAGAAGGAAAATGTCGTTCATTTTTCCAATTATTTAAACTTGAGAGTGGTGATGATGATGTTAATTATCAATTGTATAGATCAGAATTGAATGCATCTCAAGGTGATCTCATTTATGAACAAATCAGATTATTTGCATAGTGATATTGATTATAAAATAAAATAATCGGTAGATAGTGTATATCAAGCATAGATCATGCACGAAGATAATTATTTTGTTTTAGATATATCTAAAAGAGATGAAAAAACACTAAAAAAACAAAGAGTCATAATCGTAGTTGATAAAGATACTGCAACTGAGCAATATTCTGCACGATGGAATAATGGTTTACCTTAGTTTTTAGAATGGTAATATTGGCGAAAATCATCTGTTGAACGTTTAAAAGTTGTTTTCAAAAATATAAACATCATCTTTATGGATTAACCAATACATTAGAATCAAAAAATTCTTAAAGTTTTTTATATGATTAGTATAATGTTCAATTTGCACATCTGCCTACTTCAAGAGTAAATTCACAAATCAATAGAAAAAGAGAAAATACATGTTATTTTAAGTTATTTACTCGACAATATACGAATTGAAGAGCAACAAGAAATAGAGTATTATGTATCGGACAATTTATTTTAAAAATCGATAAATTGATATTATGACAATCAGGGACAAAAGAATTAAGAATTATTATCAAATTTAATTATCGAAAGAGAGAAAATAAACCGAGATAATAATGAAGCAGCTAGACTATCGAAATTACAACAAAATACTATATACTTTGACTCAATGTTCAAGACAAACATTCCTAAAGAAATATTTGAACCGTTATGTCTTGAATATATTTTAAAAGATCGTTGAGCATTTTGGTTAGAAGAAGTTAAAGATGAAAAATGTGTTACTATTGAATGAATATGATTCTTCGTTTATTAAAAAGATTCCTAAACTCATAGAAAACTCGAATTTCAATGATTTATTAGAAAAAATTATTAAAAAACCCGACGAAGCTATTCGAATAGTGAAATTTTGTCTTTCAGAATATAAAATCTCAATGACCAAATGATGCTTTGACAAAAGATGTTCAGAATTTTCATATGTAGGTTTTGCTCATTTTTTTATCATTTAATTAAATGATGTAAAAAAAAAATATTAAAAATGAAGTACGACAACAATTTAAGAAAGTGATATGTTCTTTAGAATCAATAAAAATAAATTTAATGCCTAATCTTAAAATTGGAGAGATTCTTTCTCAATCAGCTATTTCACAAAAAAATATTTTCGAAAGATAATTTTTAATGAAGATCAAATTAAAAAGAAAATTAGGAGTTATTGGATTATATTTACATTATTTGAAAAAAAGCCGTTAGAAAAACCGTAGAGCTTTTTGATTTTATCCTCCGCAAAAATTATGATACCAAAAAATTGAGCAACAAGAGAAAATATATAATTCTCTAGTTAAAGATGAACTCACGTCGAGAAGATACAATAAGAAATTAATGAATTAAATTTAAATTCTTTAAAATTCGAAGGTAAATATGAAAAATATTCAAAAACTAAATTTAATTATAATAGTAGCCATGAAAAAAAATCTTGAAAATTTCTTAAATTTATGAAGTAGAATCTAATCTTCTTTCATTTATTATGTTATTTCTTAGATAGATTAGTTTTAGTTAAATAAAGACTAATTAATTTTTATCTTTATTTATATAAGGAAAAAATCTGAAAATTTCAGAATACAGCTTTGTCTATGACGATATTATTGGAAAAAGTTATCAGAAAAATTCCTTTTGTAGAGACATTGAGCAAAGTTCTCTACAATTTGACATTAATTCCGAATTTCTTATTCGATTACAGGAGTAATTTCGATTTGTATTTCTATTCCATCACATCGATTACAAATGATTTTGCTCAAATAATCAATATCATATCATTTAATATTTATCAATTTTTTTGTTATAAAACATTATCTAATCTAATATGGCAAATAGAAAAATTTACATTGTATGTATCTTGCTGTTCATTGTAGAAATTCATTTATTCATAGTACTCATCTGATTAATGATATCCTTTGCAAAATATCACATCTAGATACATTTATATTCAATAATTATTACCGATAACGTCATTATCGATGAAAAACTTTTACCAACATCTGATGATATTTGACATTCGATCATTCAAAAAAGATATTATGTTAGATATTATATAGATTAATGTCATATTCACCTACTCTTCTCTTGACTACGTAGAAGAAGGGTGTGGGTGTGGGTGTGGGTGTAGGTGTGAATGTAAGAGGGAGAATGAGGTATCCACATCCACACCCACACCCACACCCACACCCACACCCACACCCACATCCACACCCACATCCACACCCATTCACCCGCACTCACAGTCACGCACCCACAATCACCACACCCACACACCCATCCATGCCCATCCTCGTAGGTCCCCTGCGGTGCGTGTGGCTAAGAAGTAGGTACTCCTGGGATATCTATGGGGAAGTATGGGGTATCCATGCGATAGAAAACTGGAGTTTAAAGCCGTGTTTATACTTCTTTTCTGCTTGCCAGTTATTGTAATCAAAGTTTCGCAATCGGTACGAAACCTTTCGTTATACGGAGAAAAGTTGTTCAGTATAAATTACACATGTCGAACATTTTTTGGAAATTTTGAGTGGAAGGTGTCGTACGAAACTCTTGTTCTACGAAACCAAAAAAGGATCTTACCTTGTATCGAGATTATGAACCCGTTTAGGTTTTGTAAAAATCCGTTTGTTTTAAGAGTACATACCCTTCATAGTCGTCGATTCGGAAATATTATAAACTTTAATTCTCATTATAGGAGGCACATGAAAGAAAATGAAACGGATACATGGGTTTTTTCACAGGGCTGGATTACTGAAGCCGCAGAAAGTGAAAAATAACTTTGTGGAGAGAACAACACAACAAGCAATAAAAGCGATATTGTGTGGTTGTAAATCTGTATTCAACACTGATAGGTTTATGTCTACAGCGGTTATATTTAAACGACATATTTTTCAGTCTGAAATTTCAAGGTGTTTGTCGAAACGGTAACAAGCTTTTGTCATCGACAAGCTTTTTTGATCAAAATAAGAACGTGAGTATTAATTTTTCTTTAAGAAAATTTTGCTTTTCAACAAGACAGTGAATATAAAGGAATATATTGTAGTTCGCTTGTAAAAAACGGGTTACTTCTTATTAAAATAGCCATGAAAAATTCTGTTAGAATTGCGTGTACTGAATACAAAAACGCATTTATGATGAACCTGTTTGATCAGTATTTTAGATACTGCTTTAGACTAGAGAGGTACGACCAAGATAAAAATCAATTGATTAAATGGATTACAAATAAAAATCAATGCATTTCAATGTATTGAAACAAACTGAGACGTTGAAACAGAAAGTATCCTTTTTTACTCTCAAACGTAGTATTCAATCCCTGTTTTTGAAAAAATATTGCTTTATAGATGAAAATATAAATATGGAATTTCATTTAAAGATCATTTTCTAGTCAAAAGCATCCACTGAAGAATATTTAATATAAACTTCTGCTTGCACATATTCCTTTACAAAAATATTTTTAGTTTACTTCCGTATGGATTAGCATATTGCATTTTATTAGGATCGAAACAAACTCATACCAACACCCATACCTTATATTGCTTAATAAGGAACTGAAGAAGAAAAACAGCAATCTTCTACATGTCGTCTCTTTTCCTATTACGACTTTTCACAAAGCATATAGAACAATTTTTCTGTTCTTTACGTAAACCGAAAGTTGCAGAACCGTGAGGAAAGCTAATCACGCGTTTTCAATGGACGAATCGACAAGAAGGTAAAAAGCTACAATGCCCTGGTCGAACATTACGCCAACCGAAACCTACCGTTTACGGCGGTGTGGATGTGGTATTTCAATGTTCTGTGCGTTGAAACCCACACCCTTTTATGGTTAGCACTCATTTTGCTTCGATTCCGGTTTCTGTTTTGTTTAATTCGGTAAAAGAGAAGGTAATTCCTTCGAGGCATCCGAATGTGTATGTTTAAATGTGATTTGTCATAGAAAGGTCCTTATTTTAGCAACTTTATCGGATTGTTTCAACTGTGGAACGTGTTTCGTAAAATTTGAACTCGTGAATAAAATCAAAATGTTTCATTAGTATTATTCATTGATTGAGCATGTATAGTTCTAACAGAAATTGGGCGAATAATTTTTTTCTCATGCAAATCCAGAATAAATGAAGCGTGCTATTTAGAAAATATAAACTAAAATGGTAGGGGTTAGTGAAAATAGCGGTATATAAAACAAGATATGATATACTACATAATGACATATAATTCAGCTCTTTAATCAATTCGACTCAGACATAGTGAGCAAAATATTTCAACTTTTTCAAGTTCAGCAAATAAATTTTGAACCCACCGTAAAATACTAATCATTGTTGTTGTTTTCTATTTAAGAATTTATTTCTACTCGATCGATTTGGAATAATGGCAAGCTCTGATCCAGCTAAATCTATATTCGACGAAATTGATACAAATCAAGATGGAAAGTAAGAATTAAGAATTTAAGTCGAATCATAAATGCATATATACATGTTTAGAATTGATAAAGATGAATTTCGTAAATGGGCTTCAATTCCTGTAGAAGTGCGTTCTTCACCATACGAGCGACCGAATACTGACTTTAATCATAGTCATACGGCTACTAGTCGATTAGATCGATATGAGCATAAAGATATTAATCAGAATGCTTTTGAATCTACAGCTAATCAATATTCTTTATATGGAACTACAACAGTAGCTAAAGATTATATTAGTGATACGGCAATTCTTACTAAAAGCGTAGAAGAAACGGAACTATATCTGGAAAATCATGGTATTGATCTCTGTAAGAATCCAGAAATTATTAGGCGAACAATACCAGAAAGGCCATCAACATATGAACAACGAGTTTTTGTTCGATATCTTCAGCCACCAGCCCTTCCGCCAGCGGGAGTAATGAAATACGTTGTCTGAAATCCAAGCTTATCAGTATTTTTATAATTTTAGCCACTCATTATTAAAGAAGTGCGTGCAGAACAGCCACCGCCTCTTCCACCACTGATCATACGTGAACAGGCACCACCTCTTTCCTCACCACCACCACTCATTTTACGTGAACGACCACCAACACCACCGCCAATTCTTCCAAGTGAAACAAGTTAGAAACATAAGAAATTCAAACTACATAAATTTTGATTGATTGATGTATTTTTTTTACAGTTACTCGTACCTTGCCTCCCTTACCTGCTCCGTCACGATCAGTTGTCATCGAACGTTATCCACCCCTTCCAGAAAAACCACGTACAACGATTATTTTCATTTTCTCTATGTTTGCTTTTAATTTTTAATTGTTATTTTGTTTCTATTTAGGGGATATTATAATTGAACGATGGATTCCGTATGGACGTCAAATTGAACGCCGTACGATTGTTGAAAAGGCTCCTCTTGTTATAGAATATCCTAGAGCATCTTGTACTGTTGTTATTTACGAAGCTCCTCAAGCACGTATAGTCCGAAAATTTGAACAACTTGGTGTTACTAATGAAAGTCCTGAAGATTATGTAGGCCGCTATAGAGGATCCCTTCTAGATTCAGGAACATTGGTTCAACAAGCTCGTAATGTTGGCGTTATTGAAGATATAGTAACTTTTTTTGTCAAAAAAAAAGCCTTCACAAGAAACTATATAAATTTTTTATTGTAGACGCCTCCAATATTATCATTGTCAGTAAGTGCAAAAATACGCCAAGGTAATAGTGACTTTCATCAGTCAAATGAGATAATCAGTGAAGGTTTTTCATATTCAGGTGCAAACAGTAGTGAAAGAATTGAATTAGATCGTGGTAGCAACGCTATAACATATGGTACTAAAACGGAAAAATATTCAGCATCGAACCGTATTGGTGACAGTGTTTTAACTGGCAGTACTAGTGTTACTCGACGTGAATATCAGGCCGATGATGGAAGTATTACCACTACTTATATTAACCGTGATGGAAAATTACATCAAACAGAAGTTCACGAATATATTTAAAACATTGTTTAACTAAAACTCTCTTGTCTTCAATTTAAAAACTTTTCTTCTTGCGTAGTTTTTTCTACAATGGAACATATATCTAGAATAAAAGACCCTAGAATAAAAATACATATGTAAGATAAACATTGTTCAAACACTACTGATACTAGTGTTAGATAAATCTCATCTTCTTGTAAACCATGTTGGTGTTATTTTTAAACGAGCGTTACACATTGTATTAGACAGCAGTCATGAACGCTGCCCTTACCAGATGAAAGCTATTTAAATGTCAACCAGTTGACATCATATTGTCACCATAACCCAGATCAAACATTCCGGCCTCCAGTTCTCTCAGAAGACGGCCCGGATGGGTGTGGGTGTAGGATGTGGGGTGTGGGTATTGTGGGTGTGATTGGTGTTAGTATGGGTCAAGAGAAAAAGAATAACCACATCACATCCACACCCACACCCACACCCACCCACACCCATGCTCACACCCACACCCACACCCACACCCACACCCACACCCATACCCACACCCTTCTCACTGATTCCAAACTCGTCGGGTTTCTTAATAGATGTTTTATGGATATCATGAAACTGGCACTTGAGCCAAGACTTTTCTAGGATGATAAAAGCATTGGTACTTCGAATAGTTAACAAAACCTATGGAATGAACTCATTTAATTCAAGTTGTCAAATGAAAGAACACTTTTCTAAAAGCATATTTCAGATCATCAATACTTACCTTCTGTGTGTTTCTGCGCGAAAGGTAGTGTCGGTAACATTTGCTACTCTGTAGATAAAGGACAATCTGGATTTCCAAAGTACAACCTATTCAATTTTAGAATGTCATTGAATCATTTGAGTGCAAGGAAATAAGAAGAATAAACTTGTTTGCANTATTTCTGCTCTTGACCGAGTTTTGGAGGAGACGATGCCGAATCACAGTAGCAATAGTACTGATGATGACGGCGAAGACGAAGATTATGTTCCAACTCAACCTACTTCTGCTGCGTCCATAACCGTATTATCAACGAAACAAAAAGATACTATACCAAAAACACCACTAGTAATCAAATATCATGAATTGATTTCGTCACAACGAGGTACTGAGAGTAAAAGAATATCATCAAAAATGATCAAAGTCGATTCATCCAATGATGACGGCAATTCTGACCGTTGTACTATTTCTACTATAAAAGCAAATTTTTCTTCCAGAAAATATTGAAGCTAATGTGTTACGTGAAGAATCACCACAATCTCATAAAATGATAAAAGAATCTCAAGCAAAACGCATAAAAAGCTAAATATCATCAAGCAATGTTTCCACGATAAAGTAATAAACGTAACAAAATATCATCGAAAATCATTCGTCTTGATACTTCCGATGAAGATGGTAATTTCGATAATTGCATTATTAGTATATTACAAAAGATTTTTCTTTAATATTATGCCGCAATAGATATATCACCTAGAGAATCAGAGAAATCGTTGAAAGCAATAATAAATACTTTGCAGACTATTTTTAGAGCATCGTCACAACAATCATCAATCAAGCCTCCTAAGCGAACGGTGCTTAAACGAACAAGTGGCCAAATAATAGCTGAAAGAGATGTTATTCAACAAATTGAAGAACAAAGAAAGAAAAAGAAGTATAAACGATCACATCCTACTTGGTGAAAGTTCAATGTTTCTTTTACATTACAGATTTTTCTTATTTTCGTTGATAATTGTTTTAGATATTCTGTGTAATTTAGGTTTTCTCTCATTTGTTTGATTGATTTAGTTTTTGTATTCTTATTCATTATGTAGTCAAATTGTACACTTAAACATTTTTTTATATTGTACATTATATTTTGCGCGGATTTATCGCTTTTTGAAGACGGAAACTTATCACCAACGACAAAATCACTGCTCATCCTATTTTTGATCTAAAATATACAATACATGATCAAAAGAATTTTTCTTAGATATGTATTAATAGCGCAAGTGTAGACGTTTATAATACATATAAAAATTTAATATGGCGATACAAACTGTTCATATACTTTCTAAGTCTTTTTAATTCATGCTTGAATAACATTTAACGATAGACCATTCAAAGCTTCATCGGTCACATTCTCTAGTTCACGTTGTGATTTTGGATTCTCCTTTTTAATTTTCTGTTTCATAATGTTCCAGACCAGTTCGATAGCATTGAAATCAGGACTATAACCTGGTCATTCACATAATTCAATATTATATCGATCGCACCATTGCTTGAATTGAGGACTTCTGTGCCATTTAACTCCATCAGAAATATATAAAAATCCATTTAGTTTTCGTATATTTTCGGATAGAGCTTCATTAACTTTATCACAATAAGTATCACTATTTAACCAGCTATTAAATCGACGAAAAACATATCCATTCCACCAGATAAAAACCAATTAAATTGACATGTGCCCGTAAAGATGAAATTTCCTTTTTCGGTATCGACTCTCCTCGTCTACACCAAACAACCTACTGTGTACTTCTTAAACCCACATAACATTCATCCTCAAAAATATAAGTATCGACGCGAGCACGATAATGTGGGTGTGGGTGTCAGTTTGGTTGGAAGAAGAACAATCACACCCACACCCACACCCACTTCCACACCCACACCCACACCCACACCCACACCCTTTTCTGTTTATAGATAACATAATATGCCTGAACTTCCTAGTGAGAAAAAGCTCCGAGTTATTTTTTGTTCGTATTTAATCTTTATCTTATTAATAGAAGTCGAGTATCCTCAAAGATTATTAGCTCATTTTTTAATTCGAATACATAATACAAAAGTTTCTTATCCTGATGCTGATGGTTTATCAAAACATTTTATAAATTGTACACCAACAACATTTACTGATAGATTAATTAATCGAAAAATGCTTGATATTAAACGACATGAAAAATATTTATGGTTTGAAATGACTGATCGAAAACCTTTAATACCTATATTTCATTTTGGAAGGTCAGGAGGTTTTCGTATAAAATCAGCACCTGATGTTACTTATTTAAAAGAATTGAAACATGTAAAAATGAAAGCAAAAAATGAAATTGTTGGACAATGTGAATCATATGTTTATGGTAATTTGAATTAAATATTTGAATACACAAAGAAAGAATTAATGATTGAACAATAGATTACTAACGTTTCTATTTAGATGATGAACTTGATGCTGATTTAGCATGGTCACCTCGTTCTACACATATTCGATTTTTAACATGAACTGGTCATGATGTATGTTATACAGATCTTCGTAAATTTGGACATTTCAATCTTGTTGAATCGAATTCACCTCTTACATATCTTCCATTATCTAAACTTGGATTTGATCCTTATCTTGCAATTTTTACATTTATTGATTTTATGGACTTAATTCATTGTGATTGATCAGTATCTATTGAAATTAAAGCACTTTTACTTGATCAAACATTTTGTACTGGTATTGGTAATTGGATAGTTGATGAAATACTTTATCAATCACATTTACATCCACGTAAACGATTAAATACATTGATAATGATGAACAATTAAAAATATAATAAGAACAGCTGTTGATGCTGGTGGTAGTCATAAATTTCCACGTGAATAACTTTTTCATTTTCGATGAACAAATAAACGAACAACAGAAGCTTATTATAAATTAACAATTCAACTTGATACTGTTGGTGGACGAGCATCAGCTTATGTATCACAAAGACAAATGGTATCTGATGAAGAACAACGATTAGTCGATGTCAGACTTGCTGTACGAGAAGCTAAACGAGCTATCAAGAAGAAAATAAAAAAAGACGATGAATATGCCGAAAACTCGAATGATGATGAAGAGAATGGTAAGAAAATTCGATACTTGTCAAGTTTATAGTAGAACTAAGTTTGTGAATATTCGAAGAACAGATGTTAGACATATATGGATGCTATCATGAGTAATTGAGAATGGTTTCAACAGATACGTTTCCACTTTAGAGAAATTTTATCAAGTTATTCAGGATAAATGAAAGTTTTTTATAATTTAATTGAGTTTCATTCTCTTTGAGCTCAGTATCGTTAACAATGACGAATATAATATAAAAAATTTCATTCATGATTTCTTTTGCTATTCGAGCAAAGTTAGTTATGTATGAGTCTTTTTAAATGTTCGAGAAACCATTTCTCCAATTATTTTCATATTGAAAATATTGGGCTGTATTTCCTTGTTATATTCAACTAACTTCAATATTCGTTTTGAACACTTCTGTTCATAGACATCTTTCTTTTAGAAAAATCTGTTGTTTCTTCTAACATTAAAGTACCAGCCAGAAAGCGAAACAAACAAAAACCAACTTAAATCTGTAACATTTATTTTTATATCTTTGTTAATAAAATTTGATCTTTTATTTATAGAACTGGAAGAAGAGGAATCATCACCAACACTAAAGAAAAAGTTATCTTCAATTACAGTTGTCGTATCAAATCGACTACAATGGACATGTAAACAGAAACCAATCAATTATCATGTATGATACATTTTTGTACAAATTTCTTATTGTTGTTTATTTTGTTATTGTTTCAACCAAGTAATATATTTTTGCCTATTCTTGATATCGATGAACAATTCTAGATCATAATAAGAGAAAAATAGTTGCTACTTCATCAATAACTTTCATATCGGCTAGCAATGAGCCTATTTTATTAATAAATTCTGGTTATGATCAAACAATACGTTTTTGGCAAGCTAAAACTGCAACGATTTACCGAACGATAATGCATAAAGAGTCAGTAAACAGAGATTATACATGTCTTAGAATTTTTCTTTGGATTTTTTTCTTTAGCCAACTGATTGTTTCGCTATACATCCACAAAAAACTTTATTACCAGCTAGTAGTTATCAACATATAAAAATGTATGATTTGATGTCGAACAATTCAAATCCAGTTATGAAATTGGATTAATTACAAAAGAATATTGTGACATTAGATTTTAGTGATGATAGACATTTTATGTTTTCAAGTAGTGAAGATCATTAATTATCTACGAATTTGACATATGAGATTAGTATATTATAGACTAGATTTTCTTAACAAAGCTTGAGCTTATCTAAATTATAGAGCAGATAAGACTAAAGCTGACCGACAAATTGCTGTTGGTGCTGCTGTCAACTGTGTTATTCTGCATCTAAATCAAGTATATAAATTATATGAATACAATACATTTATATTAATATAGGCAAACCTATTAATTGGTGATCAAGATGGTACTATCTATCGTTGGTATATGACTGGGGATAAACATGAAAAATATGTATGTATTCCATATTAATTTCTCGTTTACCATTTATTTCTTTTATATCTTAGAAAGTCGATGCAAACAATCTGAGTGCAATTCGATCGATTTCAATTAATTGTGATGCTTCAATGATGGCTACTGTTACTAGTAATGTAAGTATGAAATTTTCTCTTTAAATTCTTTGCCCACATTTATCATTGATTATCATTTCATATACAAGGAGATTGTCATATTTGGTCAATGACTAGATTCGTTGCACAAACTCATCTTATATGGCGCACAAATTTTATTGCACACAAATGTTAGGACATTAAAATGTCCTTTTTTTTCACCTAATATGACGTATGTTTCTCTTCTTTTAGTATAAGGTTTTTTTTTTAATACATTACTTTATTTTTCTTAGTTTAATGTTCACTCCATCAGTCGATGGTACAGCTAAAATGTGACGTACATCTGATTTTGCTTCTTAATATGAATTGAAACATGATCATTTATTAAACTGGGTATGGGATTGTGCATTTATATCGGATTTATTGTTTCTCGTAAGAAGCTTGCGTTATTGTTTTTTTGTTTTTATTTTTTTTCTATTACTTTTGTCTCTTTAATTTAGTATGCTCTTATGACAAAGCTTGTTTATGATCAACAGAGATGAGTGAAATTTTTAAAGAATACATTGATCATCAGAAACCAGCTGCTTGTTTGTCAATTAACGATCGGACATTTTGATAAATTAACAGTAATGCTTGTATTGTACATAAATATATTACACTATTTTGTGTTATTAAACATGCTTGATTTCATTATCTTTTGATTTTGAGGAATACATTATCTAAAATATCCAAAATAATTCAAAGATTTGTCAAGGATCTTTCAATCTAAAAGAATAGAGAACTTTGTCATTCAATTTTTTTTATTTTAACTATTTAATGTTGCGTAAAAAGAAAAATATTAACAAATAAAGAAAAAGAACAATATTAACGAATAAAAAAACAAGAAAAAAGTCCTATCAGATTTAAATATCGTCTTCTTCATCGTTCGATATGCTATCGTCCATGTCAACCTCATCAGAAGATTCATCTTGAGAAATAGGCTTCATTTTTTCCACAATACCCATTAATACCGCCATTTTTGTCACCAGTAGTCGATGGTGGTTGGATATTGGATTAGGACAGAAAGACCAAGACTCATTTAAAATCGATCGTTGATCAGAAACCAACACCTCGCCTGATCTTGCATCCAGAATGACCATGTGCAGTAAGTCTGAATCGCAGCAATTAATCTCTCTTATTTGATAAATCATCAAACATCCAGAATTATCAGGATCATCGATGGTAACTACAATTGACACATGATATGCAACTTGTTCTATATCACCTATAAATAATGTTTCTGGATTTAATTGTAGATGAGTAAGAACAATTGCATCAAGAAAATTTCGAAGTTGATTATCTGTAGCACGACTTGTAATGGCATGGATTGTCGCTCGTTTATGGCATAAAGTATTGATGATCAATTCAAGAGCTTCATATGAAGACCCGACAACACCACCCAACAATAGAACAGACCGGATGATGGCAGTTGAACCGGCTCGTTGGAAAATATGACGAACTATAAGTTCCAGTCGTCGTTGTGTATCATTGATAGTCGGCATATCCCTGAACAAATCATCAGCACTAATATGCTCAATAAAAATCATCGTAGAATTGACAAATGTCACAATAACTACTATACATGTAGCCACACCTCGAGTTGCTAAATAACCATAAGATGTAGCACTGTGCTTTTGAAGAACGTTTGGGATTATGCTCATTCTAAATAAATAATAGTCAAACAAATTTTTTAAGAGATCATTAAAAGTTTATCATATACACTACCACCATTACCATTTTATTATTAAACTCATATTCATAATCACCGGTTTTTTGAATCACATTACTCCAAATATGTTTTATTTTGACACAGACAGCAGTACATACGATTATATAAACATCGAATTTATAATGTCTGAAATTTTACCAATATATGTATAATTTCAATTTTTGTTTAGATTTTTGATTTTTATTAAATAGAAAAACATTTTCATATGTAAGAATGTCATCCTTAAAATATTTTTACCCCAGCGATCGTTTTTTTTTGCATTAGATTACACCAAATCTTAACGATAGAATGATATTAAAAGAATTATAGACTATAAATAATAGAACTTATTTTAGAAAAATATTTTATTTAAATTTTTCATCAAAGGGCATCTTTATTAATAGAAATACAGACAATGAAAATTATAGCAAGGAAAGCCAATATTGCAACTTTACCAACATTTCAGTATTCTTTCGAAATGTTTTAAGATCATCCCATACTAATAATGGGCCAAAAAAAAATAACTATTGATAGAAATGGTTTCTTTTCTTGAACGAAGATTATTCAGACACACAATAAGATTGATTTTAACAATTTATTCTTCGAGTACTTTATAAAAAGTTAATAGTGGTGACGAAGTGGTTAAACAGATGAACTTACTCGAAGAAAAAAAATATTGTTGTATTTGATGATATACTGATAATGATAAAAAGAGAAAACGTGAAAGAAAACGAATTAAACTAATGCATATGTATATATAGAACATACATGTCTAGCGTGTTTCGTTCTGTATATTGAATGACTATTGTCGATACTGCCTATCTATTGTTGTAAAGAATGATTCAAAAGAATTACTTTACTGAAAAGTTGACGAGATTCCAACATCATCATATTCATTTAACAAAATGAGCAAAATCTGTGATTTATAGAAATTATTTAATTATTTTAGTATCGCTTCCATTCTACTAAGCTCAATCTTTCCTCGAACTGGACTAAAAAAAATGTTCCAATCTAATGCTGATACTTGTCAGTAAGAGAGTCCTGTACGGAGTCGATTTCAGAGTCGTCGTCAGAGTCAACTAAAGTTTTTGCTAAAAATTTAGCTTTAATATAGGAACTTTTTTGAATTTTAGGTTTTGTTCTCGGATATTTTACTGTATAAACTGATGCATTTTTGAGGTTTCAACGACGTCTTATCAAGATCTATGAACATGAAAGAAAATCGGATTCGAACAAAATTTGACTCCGACTTTCTTTCATGTCCATAGATCTTTATAAGACGTCGTTCAAAACCTCGAAAATGCATCAGTTTATACAGTAAATATCAGAGAACAAAACCTAAAATGCAAAAAAATTTCTATGCTAAAGCTAAATTTTTAGTAAAAAATTTAGTTGACTCGGACGACGACTCCGAAATCGACTTCGTGCAGGACTCTAATCAGTACGTATGATACATCTTTGCGATAAACAGACCAATTCATCTGATCAAAAAGGTCCGTATGCGCTTACATATGTGTTGGAGTAAACTCTATTTTATCATCTAAAACTTACATTGAATTTGTTTTCTTCTATAATAAAAACCTTTTTCAGTAGTATATTTTTTTTTAGATATGCTGTATCTTATGTTGATTGAAAACAGAATCAAAACAATTTCATTCAATTTGACTTATGACAAATTTTTCTATGAAAAAAAAAGTAAAACAGTTGCTCCAATATATATTCTATCTTTCTTGTTTGTAATTAAAAAGATCAGCAATCCATGAATATCTTCAGATGACAAAAAGCAACAAAAAATATGGACCGTTTCATTTTTCTTTGAATAGATAGAGATGCTTGTATTAGTTCGAAAAAAAAGTATCCTGCAGACATTTACCAGGTATCTCTTAATTACATAACCACATGCTATTTCAATATTTATCTTACGAATACTTTAGAAGAAATGTCATACCAAGAAGTGACTAAAAGACAAGAGCTATCTTTATACTGATGATATTCAGATTGTATTTACAAAGTCTTCAATCTTTGTAAGTACATACGTCTGATGAAGAAACGAAGTGAAGTTGAATTATATCTTTCTACTTATTTTAACAATTATCAGTATTAAGTAGTCAACTATACCTATGTAACTAGAAGGCAGTTTTTAGTGAAAATGATGAAGTATTAAGATAAAAATTTTTCACAAAAATACTAGTGAATTAGCACAAATTATCGTGTTTATTTTATATTCATATTACGCTTCTTATTAATACAATAAACATTACAAGTTTAGAGTGAGAGAATTTTTTATTCAATTTACAGCCAAATAGTCAGCTGACCAACACCATAGTGTTCCCAAGTATACAATGAAAAAGTTGAGCTGTCACGTGTAAGAGAAAGTCGTTTGCGAATTTCAGTTAATACAAGATGTTTTCGTGGAGATGGAGATACACGAACAAATGTACACGATACGTGAAGCATATTAAAAAAATGATTGACAGAAGTAAAAGAATCAATCAGATTCTGTAACATATTGACCAGTGGCTTGTCCATTAGATAAAAACCTCCATACAATGACAAATGACGTAGACGCGGAAATAGTAGAGTCAGCATTGAACCATCTACTGGTTCATAATTGGGTCGTGGTTGTCCAACACTGGGTTGTGACCGTCCAAAGTGCAAAAATAAACTTCCAAGACGATACGATGGTGCCGAAGAAGAGCAACAACGACCTAATTCACGTACTACGCTCCATGGAACGCTCAGACATTGAAGAAGAACTGCGTTTGTCAGCAAATTTCGTAGTAAACTTGCATAAATTACTGCTTGTGTATCATCAATACCAATTACTTGAAGATGTATAGAACGAAGATGAAGAGGAGGAGAATAAGAATTGCGCTGCATGAAATCCTATCATAGGAGAAGGAAAACAAAAAAAATTATTTTATTAAATAAATTAATTTTTTACCGATGCTGAAAATCCAATTGGTGACATGTACCAATGCCACTTTAAGTGATATACACGAGAGAGAATTCGAAAACTATGTTCAACAGTGTCCGATGAATGTAAATTGATGTTGTCAATATTACTATTTCTGCACAACCATACCATATGTTGTACATTTGTTTGTCGATCATGATCGATAGTACGTGCAACAAATTGATGATTTATCAAGATACGATCATTTTGTAAATCGCATGGATAGGTATAGACGATTAACATTGCAGAAGGCAAATGTTCTTCAATGATATGACGTACGTACCATCCTCTTGCAAGCCAATCACTAGTGTTAAAAACTACATCACCGAATTCGGTCGCTTCGTATTCATAACGTAATATAACAGGCAGACACAAAGAGAAACGGAAATAATTGAGTGAGAGCCAGAGAGAACTTGAATGTATAGCTTGTCGAAATTCGATGAGTTGATTCAATACTAAAATCATATTTTATTTTCACATAGTAGATTAAATACTAGAAGTAAAGAACATTTTATTACTGCTTTACTTACATGAAGTCTGCACGTGAATTAATGTCAATGATTTGAGATTGGGCATTTTCAAATAGCGAATAATCAACAAGATATTGCTCATCGAAAAATCACTATCACCACTACCACGCAATGTAAGTGTATGTAAGTGCATCACATTCATTGTTACTAAATAGGACTCGGTCAATATGTTCTTGGGTTCATAAAAATGTTCTAAATTACAAACAGTTGAATCATTACGTTCAAACGTCACAGTTAAATGTTCTAGGCAAGGCGTTGCACTTGGTTGTAGTAGGAGTAACAGTTCTGTGAAGCGTTTAAGAGACAAGGTTAAATAGACAGTGCGTGAAAAGCAAGGCTGTCGTCCAGAAACACCGATTAAAACGTGCAAGCTTCCTCGATCTGTCTCGTACCACGTTTTCATTCCTATAGATATAAAAAATCCGAGTAAATTACATATCAATTATGCTTTTTTACTGTATCTGTAAAGAAGTAAACTAAATACTTATTGGTTCTGATATTGTATCATGAAAAAATCTATAATATCAAGAAAGCTGCTATTGTCGTCATTAAAAGTTGTATTTGTAAACAATCATAGATAATTTGTAAAATCAACATATAAAATGTAAGTAAAATATTTTTAGTTTATGAAAGCATGAAGTTAAGCACAAGAGGAAAGTGACAAACATATCAAAATCATTAATATCAAAAGTCAACAAAATTAAAAAATATCATTCTAACTACTATTTTTTTCTCTTTATAAATTATTCAGACATATTTTGAGATGTGATTTAAAAATTGAATTGAATGATTAATCTCAATAACAAAAGAAATCTATAGTTTTTTTTATTATCGTACATACCATCAGTTACATGAAAGATCATTGTATGACAAGAAACTTGTAAGAAGATGAGTTCGTGAAGAACTGTAACATACCATAGGTCGGCATTGGCAGAAATCAATGTAAATTTGTCGAGTTGTCCGATGATATTAGTATCAGTACCACAAGCAAGAATAATGGCAAGTGATTCTAAGGTATTTTTTTCAAAAAACTCCATATTAGAGAGAGTGAGTTCCCGTACAGAAGGCAAGAATGGAGGTGTGCTATTAGCCCATCGAGAGAGAATATCATAAGCGCAGACTATATTGCAAAAACCATCCAGTATTAATGAACGAATAAAAATACTCAAACAACGTGTACGAAAACCATTGTGATCATCTAGAAAAGCTCGATAAAGAGAATATGAACAATGACCATTATGGAAAGCCAGTGTACGACGATCGTTTCTATTTTCAGCAAACAAATTATCCAGATAATTGCACACACCAATTAGTGAGTATCCAATGTCGAAAAGTGTCAAATAAGTTGAAATTTTAAATAACAGTTCATGTGGCAGTTCATCCAATTTCATGTTTTATTGATTTATTGTATATACATTTATTCGATACTTTTATATATACTGTATCGTCCGTCCGCTTCGACTAGAGTTCATATCGCTATTATATTGTATTGATTCATCGTTTTTATTTTTCTTATACAATGATGGAGAGTGATCAATCTCGCAATATCAATATATACCCAAAACAAAACAAAAAAACAAACAAACGGACGGTCGATCTATATATTAGACAATAATCAGACAATAAGTGGTGAACATTATTAAAGTTTTTTTTTTTCATATAGTCTTTCACAAAAAATTCATATAAAACAAGATCAAAATTAAATATATTATTTTATAAATAACAATGACAAATCGAATTATTTAGTATTTTCTATGATTTCTCTAATTCTTATTTTCATAAAATTATTGATGAAGATGAAGTGATAGATATGATTTTGCTTTCATCTATTCTGTGTCATTGTAGAATGTGCAAATAAAAAAAACTCATATGTGAAACAAAAACTTGATCATGCAATACAAAATTGTTTCTTCATAGTCGTGAAGAATTTATTTCATTTTCGATCTAATTTTTGCAACGAAACAATATCGACAAGTAGCGACATCTAATACAAATAATATTACATAAGTATCTTGTGCGCACTGCCATAGTCTCTGTTATGTCAACCTCTTATTGTGCTGCTAACTTGTTTGTCTGTTTTGTTAGCAACTGCATCTATGCACCGACTAATTATCCGCCCGTCTTTGCTTTTTCTCTCACTCATTTATTGTGTTACTATTGTTAACAAATGAATTGTCTCGATTACCTTTCTTTGATTTTAGATCTCATCGGTATTCCTTTAACTAGTGTTCCACCGTGTGATGTTAGCACCACACGGTGGAACACTTTTTATGAGGGGGAACACCAGCTTTAATGTTACCCATCTTTTTTTTAATAATACAATCTATTAAGAAAGTAAATTAAGTTTTATAGAACCATAAATAAAGAGGACAATTCAAAATCAACAGCAACAAATTTAAATATTTTCAATGAGCAATAGAAATAAAAAATCGGGTAGAAAATTTTAAAAATATAACCATTCTTTGCGGGCGTTAAAAGCCCGCTTTTAAACACTTTGAAAAGAAAAGCAAGTGTTTTCTATAGATGTAACAAAAAATTATTAGTGATTATCAATAAAATGAATTATCAGCATATCACAAATACTCGAAACTCTTTCCTAAAATACTTATGAGCGTCAAAATACAAACAGAGTTCAGCTATTGAGATCATTCAAATAGTTCAAATGTATTCTGCGATTCCTGCATTATGAATTTTTTGCAAAAATTGAATCATTTCCTTCTGATCTTTTCTTTTCTGTGTCGACAATCTATATAATAAAAATGAGAATCTAATTTAAAATAACTATTTGTTTTCTTTTTGAATTCATAGTTTTAATAATAGCAATTAAGAAAACTCCATACGCTTAGTAAATGATAATCGTTAACATAAAAGCGATTACTTGTAATCACTCACTATCGTCAGTTGGGGTACAAATGCAATACTGATTCACGATTAATCTGAAAAAGCACCATTGGAAAAAGTTATGCATCATCAAATAGAAAAAGTGTGTGCGACTGTTTTTAAATAAAAAGACAAATTCTTTAATACCTGTTGTATTTGAATTTTCTTTCAAAAACAAAATTAAGCAAACTAACATAAGCCAAATATTTCTTTTTTTTCACGTGTTGGATTATTGACTTATTTTGCAATGAATTTTCTAATGGGAATATCTTTTAAATTTACAGTTCTTTTTTCAAGAATAACGTAATTTAAATCTTCCGTTATACCAAAACTTCAAAAATTAGTTTTGTAAAATTTTATCTATTATAACTCGTAAACATTTAGTATTTGTGAAACTTCCATTATGCGAACATTAAGATACCCGAAAGATATATGTTGATTTGAAATTATTGATGAACAATCTTTTTATTATTATAAAATTAGCTAGTATTAGCTCTAATACTACTCGATTAGACGTAGTAATATTAGGAATTACGGGACCTATATTTCTGTTTTAAAAATAATATAATTTCACTGGAATAATGAAAGATTCATTGTATTACCAATAAAATGCTTTTTATTCCTTATTTTAACAAATATTTTATATCAGTCAAACGAATAAATGGTTTTGTGATACCACATATATGCGAATTCTTGACAATTGCTAAATGGCCCTACTATTCTCTTCTACAAGAAATAAGCAGTTATAAGTAAAACGTTATAATAAAAATAACTGGACATATATTGAGTTGCGTTTCTTAAAAGAACAGAAGATAACTACTACCAAACTTAACTCAAACTAAATTTAAGCTTAGAATTAATTAAATTACATGTCTCTTTAAAAAAAATGCATGTCTACAGACACTATATATCTATTTTTGCAAGATTTACCGTTGGGAAGGAGTAAACTTGTACTCTCTGCCATAAAATCCAATAAAATAAAATAATTTCTTTTGATTTGTCATATATAACAAAATATTTTTCGCTTTGTGCTAGTGAATATTTCCTATAAATAAGTGGTCTTCAGCATAGGCTACGGTGTTCACTATAAATAACATTGACATGTCATCTGTATTGTGTAAATTCAAAACGTACCGTCAAAATTTCTATTAGGATATTTTCTTTTTAAATGTTCATACAATAATTTATGTTCAGGTAATAACAACATTTGTTTACCATCGACAGTTAATACTTGTTTATCTTTTATATGACTATTACATAACATTGACATATAGATTGTTAAGTTTAATTTCACTTCCTCGAATAATTGATTTATTAGATTATGTTTTATTGGATCATTTAAGACATGTTTAGATGGAAAAGCTTTTATATGAACAATTGCATGCGATCTTGTATTTATGTATTCTAAATAATTATAGAAGACAATGCAAATTATTTTTAAAAATATAAGCATTAATAACTTTTAAAATTCAGAAAAAAACGTATCTATCGTGTACGTTCTCATATACTTACGTCCTTGTCGTATTAATTCATAATTTACCAATTCATCAATTACTGTATTAACCATATCAGTTGAGAAATGTCGAAGTAATCCCATGGATCCTGTTAAGTCTCGTTTTACAAAAAAAAAGTTGTGGATATTGGAAAATACGTTGCGTATGTTTTTCATTATTGAATGAACTAAAAATTTCTCACACTAAATAAAAAGCACATTTAGATTCTACTTACTTGAACTTGAATCAATTTTGTTTTTGTTTACGTTCGGAACGATTGGTTCAATATCATATAATGCTAACAACATTTTCAATAAGTGGCTGCAAACAAGACGTCCAGCAAGATTACAACTGGATGATTGCATTTCTAGTACACCGTTCGACGATGGATATTTATTTTCGATAAAACGAGTCACATTCCGAATGAATGTTAAACTTGTATCTTTATATTTGAGTTGATTTTGACTTCGAAGCAATCTATATGTATAAAATATGATAAACAATTTCATACTTTTTTCCAAAATATATTACTTACTCCAATACTTCAATAGAAATTCTTATAATTTCACAAATAGCAGCTAGTTTGCACAATATTTCTGCTGCTTTACCCATTCTCGATCCATAATTAAGATCATTTGGTTTATCGATTTGTGACAATTCCTGGTATTGACAGACTTTATTGAAAAATTTTTTTGTGCCATTTCGACATAAAATATATTCTCGTTTTCCTATTAATCGTGCTACTATCAATATTTGAGATAAACTTGGAAGATGTTCATAGATTTTATTTGATGTTTCATCTTCATAATCACTATCACTAATATCATTTTCACTACCATTATTCTCATCGTCGCTGTCACTATAATTGGTTGATTGAGTAATGTTATTACACATATCTATTCTTTTCGGCATGGCATAATGAATGAATCTATTATATGAATTATGAAAACATAATACTTGTTCATCAAATAAATTCATTCATTGCAGGTGTCAATAGTACAAAAGTTTATTATTTTCAGATATTAAATGTGATCTGTTATTTTCAGGCATAGATATTAAATTGTAATAATCGTAAGATATTTAAAAAAATTAAAATTATAAAGAATTTATTGTACAACACTTTATAAAATTATAAATTTTATTAAATTTAAATTAATATCATACTGGCGCATTACATTATCGCCAGAAAATACGAGATTTTTCTGATAAACTCTATCTTTTGATGTACATACATCTCTAAGAACAAAATTTCTATAAGCATAGTGTTAATTTATAGATGTAATCGCCCGAAGATAACAAAATCCTAATTTTTTTAAGCAAAGAAAATATTAGTAAGCAAGGTAATCACTGATTATTTTACATTTCGTTCATTCCAAATTCCACGAATACCGAAAAGCTCCTTATATACACGGCGCACAAAAAGCTACATCACTTTTTACCTTTATTCATAAAAATTTACTTTTCTCTGTCACTCAATTTATTTCCATTTCCAAAAATGTTTTTTGTTGATTTATCTCGCAACCAAAAGCTTTTGGAACCACTCAATATTATACTGTACTTTCATTAAAACTAGAATGCTCATTTTTTTTATCTTCTAAAGTACATTTTTATTTAAAAATGCTTAATCAACATATCATTTCTTTTTCTTTTAGACATCCCATAATAATCGACGATGAAATTTTAAAAATCAACTCAATCGAAAAAAGTAAATTAGAAGATAAGTTATTAATTTATAAGATACACTAGTTTTGCTCATATTTGTTAGTTTATTAAAAT
>CAJNSZ010000221.1:3788-43934 GCA_905329745.1 Rotaria sp. Silwood2
ACCCAAACCCGCACCCCCCCACCCACACCCACACCCACACCCACACCCCCAACTTCACCGAAAGAATTTTTCGCTGACGGAGACATTGGAATGAGCGCACATGTGGGTGTAGGTGTAAGTGTGGGTGTAGGTATACGTGCGAGTGCGTGTGTAGGTGTGGGTGTGGTTCAGGGTCATTAAATGAGCAAAAATTTCTTTCGGAGAAGTTGGAATTCGGCGAAAAAACAATTCGGCGAAAATGGACTAATTCTTTATTTCGACAGAAAAAAATTTTTAATAAAATATATCCGATCCTACTCAAATTTTGATGCTGATTTCGAATCTCGCATGGATTTTGTTTGAAAATGAAGTGTTGAGGATCAAAACCGCCAAATACTAATTCAATTTATACACAATAAAGGGATATTTAAGAATGTTTAATTATGAAGTGGGATTTCAGACAAAAAGTTTTAAAATCGTGGTAATAACAAAAGGAAGCTGAATATATAAGCAAGTTTTTAAGAAAGTTTTGGCGATGGGTTATTTTTTTTTGTTTTTCAGATAATGTCATGTCAATATTTCGTATATGGTCAATGTATACATGCATGACTTTGTTTTTTTTTTTGGCTATTATAAACTTTGACAAAATAAAAGTTATGTAGAATGATAGGATATTTAATGCTGATTATAAATATGTAATTAGAATTTTAAAAACGTCTTTTTTTATAGCAGAGAAAAGTGCGCTTCAAGGGTCAAAATTTCAATCTGGACAGGATCCGCTGAAATAACGCATGCAGCACGCCTAGCTTTGGAGACTATCATTTCCTCAGGAAAAAACAACAAATGTTTGAACGATCCTTACCAGATCTGGGAAGGATCCGCCATGGAAATGCCAAAGATTTTCACTAAGGAATGTTTCAATGACTATTTTTTTCCTCGATTCGTTCATATAATTGTGTTGATTCTGCAATTGGTTGTTTTAGATATAGAATCTCACATTCTATCGATTGGTGTAACTTGTAATATGATTCTCTGCCACAAATTTTACCTGCTGGTAGGCACCTCAGTGTGGATGCCCATATGAGTGTCAGAATATCTTCTTTTGTTATTATCTCGTGTGTTAATGAGAACATATTTTGACTGGTATTCCATAGTCTCAGAACGATGCACACATCATTCATACATTTGCCACTCTTCACTATATTAGCACTTACTTTCACAATCACACTAAGGCATTTATCCAAGGTCAAATTCTTTGCCAATAATCCCGTACGAAAACCACACTAATCGATAGAGCGTAAAATTTTGTATCTAGCACCCAGTTTGAGCATTGACACAGCTCTGTAGGCGAATATGAACAAGAAGATCTCGAAATCGGTGCTAACTTTTCTTACACTTATTTCAGACATATCTCAAACAGTTTCATTCCAATATATCTATTTTTTATTTAATAAATAATAAAAATTATACTTGTTCATCATAATAAATATAACCCATAATCAATGGAAACTATAAAACGACTTGTTTTTGCAACAATGCCTAAAGTTTACGTTCATAAAATGTTATCAATAGCACTAAAGACATCAAGTCAACGCAATCCTGACCGTTTTCGAATACAAGTTCATGTTCTAGCTGATGTTTATGCTGATATAAGCAATCAATTGGAGGAACGATTACACGAGGCCAAGGATAACTATACAGGTGAATTCATTCTTATCATTCCTTATAATTCGGGCAACTTCCATTGGATTGGCTTATTAATACAATTCAAACATGATAAACAGATTCAACGTGTTGAATATATTGATCCCGTGAACAAATCAAATTATTCTCCAGCAAAGTTACAAGAACAGTTTAATAAAGTTTTCCCCAACTTTATTTTGCAGTCAAGAACCGCTTTGTATAAAGGTAATCAAGCTGATAGTGCTTCGTTAATCGTTAAAAACTTATTAGAAGCAATTGTCGAATTTAAATGCAAAGAAGTTGAACATGCAAATACAAGTAAATTATCTGATCAAATCAATGATACAGAGATGTTTTCAAATAAAACGTTTGAACCTTTTCGTTTAAAAAGCATGTCTATAAATGACAGAGAAAATGCTTGTGATGAATCCCCATCGATTTTCCCAGTGAAAGTAGCACAAATTGATGAATCAAGAGAATCCAAAAGCACTAAAGGAGATTCAGATGAATCAGTCAAAGAAAATGAGATTTCAAAATGTGAGAGAAAACCATGTAGTATGCTAAGTCTTGACATTCGAAAATCTTATTCTAGAGATGATTTTCAACTCACAAACGAAAGCCTAAAAGATACTTATAAAGATTTTGATTTAATGCCATTATGTACAGAAAGATTTCTACTTAGTTTATGGTATCTTATTTCTGTCAAATTAATAGGTAAGGACGCCATTGTAGACCAAACTATTATGTCATCTGATTATAGGAAGTTAGAAATTGATGAAGAACTTCAATGTTTAAAAGAACGTTTAAAATTAGAAGAAATATCATCAACGAAAATTCAACATGCAGTTGAAACACTTTCAATATATATTAAAAATGAAAATTGGATATCTTCTTTAATTATATTAAAAGAAATACTTCATGAGATAATGCCATTGAATATTTATGAGCTATTTCGATTAGTAAAAAACATTGATGATGCAGCGAATTTAATAAAAGACAAGAAGATAATCTTTTTTCTTGGTAATACCGGATCAGGAAAATCCACAACTATACACTTTCTTGCAGGTTCTAAAATGATTAAGACAGAAATCAATGGATTGAATCATATAGAACCCACTGAAATAAAAAATGTAGATTTAAAACGTATTGTAACAGCACCATTTGCTAAATCTATAACTCGGTGTATCACACCGGTTACTGTTTACTTTAAAGACATTGGTGCATATGGACAGGATAGTATCATTTTATGTGATAGTCCAGGTTTCGGTGATACTAACGGTCCTGAAGTAGATATTGCTAATGGAATAGCAATAGTTCGAGCTATACAAGTATGTGAAAGTGTGAAACCAGTTCTAATAATTAGTTACAAAAGTATTGGTGATAGATATGAAGGATTAAAGGATCTTACTCATACACTAGCTAGATTAATTCAAAATACGAAACATCAGATTAAAGCTTTTTCTTATATATTCACAAAATATCCTAAAAATGAAAAAGAAACAATCCATGCGTCATTAGAAACTATTAGCAATACACTTAGTGATCAAGAGAGATCTGACACTAATTTTATGGATATATTTAGAGATATGTTTGAAAAAACCAAAAAGAACGCATGTGTTTTAGATCCCATTAAGGATGATCCTAGTAAGATTCTTGATGAACTTGCAGATTCTATTGATATCAATCATCCAGAAGATGTTTTCCAATTTTTCATTACTGAAAAGTCTAAAAGTATTCTAGATAAACAAGTGACAAAATATGAGTTGAGTATTAAATTAGCAACTAAACGTTCAGAATATTCATTAGTAAAATACATACTTGATCAATTAAAATTTTTAAATATATTATTAAATCAAGAATCTATTGAAGAAATTTATGTAAATTGTACTCGATATGTAAGCAGACATTTTTTTGAAGAATATCAAAAGGCGATATTAATATTGAATCGTAGTTTATTAGATGAAACAATTTTAATTGATGAAGAAATAAAACAATATCGAACCTATTTTGATCATGCTAATCTGGTAGAAGATTTAAGAAAAAGACATTTAGGAAATGAAGCGATTCATAGTTGTGCTTATATTGAATATTTAAATGAAAAAGTTGATAATTTAGCAAAAAATCTACAAGAAAAAGATATTAATGATTTATCAATAAAACTCAGTATAGATAAAATAAAAATTCTTTCGGAATATTTTGATGATGTGAATGTTAAATATAAATTTATTTGCCAAATTTTTTTAGAAAAAATAGAACAATTAGTCGATTCTTTTGAAAAATCAGTATTGTCAAATGAATTTCATAATAGTATTTCTATGATGACAAAAATCTATGATGCAAATACTATTTTGAGTAATTATTTAGAGAATTCAAATATTGAAAAAAAATATTCTAAAATGAAAGAGTTTTTTCTAAATTATTTAAATGATTACGTGAAAAAATTTCATGAGATTTTTTTGAAAGAAAAACTTGAATCAATTGATTTCGAAAACCTAAATAATTGTATATGCACACTTGAACAAGTAATGAATATATTTAATCTTGATTTACATATCTCTAAAGTAGATATTAATAAAATTTATGAAGAATTTTCATATAGACTTCTCAATTATTTCGAACAAATTATAGAAAATATAAATAGCGAACTTAAAACTAAACATAGATTTTATAGATTAGAACAGTTTTTTAAAGATTTGAATTCTTTACGAACTATTTCAAGTATTGCGCATAAAACTAATCACATCTTTTACATTACTGTAGGAAAATTAGTAGATTATATAAATGAAACACGAATATATATTGAAGAACTTTTACGTAGTTTATTTCGAGGAGAAGACAGATCTATTTATGATAAAATTACAAAATGTTTATTAAATCTTAAAAATGCACAGTGGATAGAAAATTACAGAGCACGAGCTTATTCGGATATAATAAAAGATATTGAGCAACAATTAATTCAACATATAAAAGAATTAGAAAAATCTGTAATGAAATCGAATTTAGATCTTGATAATTTTACTAAAATTTCCGATGTTTCGAAAATACTAATTGAAATAGATGAAATGAGGTGTTTTGAAAAATTTGTTCCGATTCTAAAACAATATATAGATGAATTTAATTTAAAATTTCAAGGAATAATAAATAATGTATTTATCGTTATCAAAGACACATTCAATTTGGATAAATCAAACGAACCAGTTTACAAAACATTTGATTATTATACAGCTGAAAAGGCTCTTCTTTACTTAGATGCTTGTAAAACATTCTTTATTTTGAAAAATGATTCTATATTAATACTGAAAGGTTTAGAAAATTACATAAGAAATTATATTAATTTTATTAAAGAAGAAATAAAAGGTTATTTTGATATCATTAAGCAAAGTAAAACTGGAAATGAAAATGATATGTTAAAGAAAATTGAAATAATATCAAATCGTTTACAAGAAATAGTAGAAATAAAAACAACATGTAACCGTATTTTTTCTTGTTTTCGTAGACCTATCGAGACGATCATTAAGGATTGGAACAAATTATTATCAGATTATTTAAATGACTTATCTGAGGAAATGCATAAGTTATATTTAACACAAAGCATTGAATTTTTAGATAACAAATTATCAATTATAAAAATATTAAGTAACTTAGATTGGTTCTTAAAAGATAAGAAATATATTGACATTTATCATAAATATCAAGAAAAACTTCTGTTACAAGTCCATGATATTGATAAAGAAATGATAGATGCTATTAAAAATTTTGATTATGAGTTACTCGATGATAAAATGACGGCATTGCGACCATCAAACAAAATTGAAAAACATTTTTATGAAAAAGCAAAGCGATTTCTTAGTATGGGTTTAAATCAATTAAAAGAAGATACAAGAGGATTAACACTTGTACTTACTCATCATTTAGAAAAAGAACAAATTAAATTAATAGTTGAAAATTTAAAACGACTAGAAAAATCTAAATTTGTCATCGAAAAACATTTAAATATTTCACATGCTATAGATGAGTTTATTGAAGAAATGAAGAAATCGATTGAAACAAAAATAAAATACTTTTTAGATCGTATAAGAGCTCTTATTATAAATTACAATTTTTCTGAAGCTGATGAAAAGATTGATTCAGTTATTGTAGTACGTAATTTATTAGGAAAATATTGCATAAAATATATTTCAGATCATATAGAAAATTTACAAAACTATGGAAAAACAGTTGTATTACCAGATATGATAAATAGATATTCACAGATGGATATTAGCGAATATATGTTGAATCCACCAAAGAATATTTTTGAAAAACTTGCAAATGTTAATAGTACAAATCAAATTTATAGTGAAATTTTAGATAAATTGAGAAAACTAATTTTAGAAAAATTTCGAAACGAATTAGAACGAGCTAAAACAAAACAAACAATAGATATTACAAATGAACATATAAGAAGATTTGAATCTGCTGTTAAATATTTACCTGAGTCAATGAAAAATGCTCTTGAAATTGAATTACAGCATTGTAAAGACGATATAAAACGTCTTATACAATATAGTGAACTGAAATTACAAGATTCATCTGTTACTGAAGAAATAGATAAAATCAATAATTGTTCATTTGAATATCAAAATTTACAAGTTATTAAATCATATTTTAATAAAGGTAAAGAATTAGCTTCAAAACGAATAGACAATATTGTTGTTAAAATCCATCACAACTTAGGAAAACAAAATATTATAGAAGCATTAAATGATATGAAAATATTATATAAATATAAAACAGAATTAAATATGTATATTAATGATATTGAAACAATATACGTAGAAATACATGTCGACATAATATGTATATTTGAAGATGCTTACCAGCATTTTTTAAATCAAATTTTAACTGTTCATCAAACAAATCATGTAAAAACTAAAACTGAAGTGTTAAAGAAAGATGTTACATGTTTATTTGAGTTTATGAAATTTAGAGATGATGTTCAAAATGAACAAATTTCGAATTTTGTACTTCCAGAGGATTTTGATGAAAAAATGACGAGATTATCCGAAAAAATAGGTACATATTCAATTGAACACGCGAAAAATTATAAAGTTGCTTTTGAAAATTTCGACATTTCAAGTCTAGTAGATATTCTTAAAACTATGTACATATGCAATTCTTTATTAACACAAATAAAAGTTTATCATGATCAACACATTAAAAAAAATTCAATCATTAATACTATAAAAGTAAATTTAGAAAAACTCACACCATATCCAGATATGTTAGAATCTATATGTCAAAAAATTGAAAATTTAGGAAAAGAATTAATTAATACTAAACTATTCGAAAGTAATAGAAAGTATCATATCAAAGATCGGGATGCCTTCTATCGAGATGTAAATGAGAAATTTTTTATTCTAAGCCAAACTAAACGTTTTCATCCGTTTCATCTAAGAATTGATGTAAATAAGCTTGAAGAAGAATGTTTAGAGTCAATAGAAAAAGAAATTTCGATTATTTATTCGAATGTTAAAAAATTTTTAGATAATTTTTCACAAGAAAAACTATTAGGAAGGCGAAACTATGAGAATTTCAATAGAAACTATTGTAATTTGATATCAATCGAACGAACAATGAAAAAAATTCCGTTTCAGAGAAAATTTACAACTGAAGACATTGAAAAAATAATTCAGGATAAAATTAAAATGTGGGAAAGTTCTATTGAAGAAGAACCAACACTAGAAAATGTTGCTAATAATTTAATAAAAATGAAGGTAGTTTCAATGGATATTTCTTGTCTTGAAATTGGTATTACAAAACGAATAGAGGAAATTCTGTCTAATTTTAAAAAAGTACTTAACGAAGTTGACTTTGCTACGTTAAATGTAATTGTAAATGAAACGGGGTTCGAATAAGTCGAACGTGAGAGTGAGGATGACTTAGTTTTAATGTTAGAAAATCACTGAAAAAGGTATAGATTCGATCTAAAAGAGAAAAAGCCTCATAGATGTAAGATCTTCCAGAAGATTTTTTAGGATTAACTATAGTTTTTTAAGAAGCCCACTCAAGTAGTTCTAGTCTTATTCAGTCGCTAGACGAATTAATATGATTGAAGATGAGATGGTTTATGCGCAATACATTTCTGAAATCTCTTGTGATTCATTCTGTGAAAATGAATACAGATTCTTCATCAATTTGTGCTTTCTTGTTTCACATTTTGCTTATAATAGATGATTTGTTTTTTATTCTCCTGGCATGCTTTGAAATATTTTATTGTTATCAGTCATAGTTAATCTATACCTTGTTTTGTTTTTGTTGTACTCATCAGCTCTCGTTTAATATGCAGTTATGTCCTTGTGTATTTATTTCTCTTACTTTTCCATATGATACTTCAATAATTAATTATTTCAGTGGGGTGAGGCTGATGGTTTAGTGCTATTTTTGAATTGTCTTCTATTTTGACGTCCTTTACAATTAACATGAAAGTAATATAAATACAGTCTTGTATAATATTTATTTATCTTTATCAAAAAAGTCTGAATAAAAATTTTCAAGAGTAAAAATAGAGTGTGCGTGTGGGTGTGGTGTGGGTGTGGTGAGGGTGTGGGTGTGGGTGTGGTGTGGGTGTGGTGAGGGTGTGGGTGTGGGTGTGGGTGTGGGTTTGGGTGTGGGTAAGGGTGGGGGTGTGGGTGAGGAGTGTGGTTGTGGGTACGAGTATTGAAGTTATCTCTTCTCCCGCACACTACCCACACCCACACCCACACCCCATCCACACCCACACCCCACACCCCACCCACACCCACACCCACACCCACACACATCCACACCCACACCCACACCCCTCGCTGAAAATTTCACCAAACGTTCAGTTTTTCACGCTCTTTCTAATGATGTAATTTTTATCAACTCTGCACGAGATCAAAAATTTCGAACCGGTTGATATGAAAAAAAAACATTCATTGATGATTAATCACAAGTCATAATTCTGTCAGTAGTAACTATGTGCTTTATTAGAAATAATCGACTATAGAACTGATGATTAATATCAGTAAGCACGAGTTATTTTAGAAGTACTGAGCAATTCTCCTGTCGCGCGCAAAAGCAGAGTCTAGGTCTTCTATTATTTCTCGTTTACTTTAATAATTTTTTATTAAGCCTTCTCCACTCCCTTAAAAAATTCACTTTTTATCAAAATGATCGAAATTAATATGTTGTTTTTAGAAAAATCAGAAAATCTTTTTCGTTTTTTCTCAGTTTATGCTTTTTCGACAGCGCAACCCATATTTCTTTGTCTAGACTCATCCTATGTTTTTATTTCTTTTTGTTAGAAAGAACTTGTCAAAATGCAGGACATGAAGGAGTCCTTTATTTTTAAATCGAACTGTGTTTTTATTATGTATAAAGATATAGATATTTATACACATTAAGCACAATTTTTAAAGAGATTTATTCAGTCATCCCACTTGTTCCGTTTTTGGCCCTAAAAAGAAATTATTTAAGAAAAAGAACTCAATCATGGCCTACATCCTGACATGCTCTTTCAAAAACAAAAAATTAAATATATAGGATGAGCTCTGATAGGGAAATTTGAGATGTCAAATCAGCTATTTTTGAGTCTTGTTTGGTGAATATCTCTGTCATACGTCATGGTATCGGGCTGAAAACTTAACCATAACTTTTTTGAACATACCCGGACTGAGGTCAGTTTCTGAAAAAAAAGACCTTAAAAAAGTTTCCCAGAAAACAAAACCGAGTTTAAGGATTTGAGAAACTCAGAAAAAATTTTAGTCTGTATTTTTTTATGATTTTTCAGCTCAGTATTTTGATAACTCTGTATATAAATAATTTAAATTCCAATTATTCGAGAAATTAATTAATTTAAAGAATTTTTCTATTACTTTAGCGTACTCCTAACTTTGCAACTGTTTTTGAAAACGACATAAATCATGATTTATCTTAATGCAATAAATATATAATCTTTGTTAGACATTATATCTATTTGAATTGATATTGTCAATATAAATTATGAACCCAAGATAAAGACAAACCAATTTATAGCTTCTTGATTACATTTATATTAATATAAGTACATCATTTCTAGATTAATTGCCAGAGTAAATGAGAGTTTCATGATTACTATTAACAATTCATCAATAGATATGTATATATTTGACATTTAAAAATAGTATACTATAAAATTTCGTTACTATTCCATACAAAAACATACAGTATTTGACAAATCCTTACGTCGCAGAAAAATAAATAACTTTAGAAAACAAAATACAATAAATAAAAACAAATTTAACTAAGCAGCGGATAACGATTGTTCATATTGTGTCAATTGTCCAACAAAGTTTAAATTTGGATTAACTATAGATCGTTTAGTTCTTACAAAATGATGCGCTTCAGTGAATGTTTTTGAATGATATTTCATTAAATAACCGATAACAAATGAAGAACTACGACTCACACCTCCTTGACAATGTACAAGAATGTTTTTGTTCATTGATAATTTTTGATGAATATATTCAAATGTTGTTTCAAAATACTGACGTATATTTTGATGTGGTGAATCATGACAAGGTAATCGAAGATATTCAAAAACATTATCATTTTCAAAATAACAAGGAATTGAAGTTGATACATTAATAATAACTTTTATTTGATGTTGTTGTAATAAAGTGAAATTTTCAGCATCTTGTGAATTACCAAGATACAGACCAGGTAGAACTTCAGATATTTGATAAGATCCAATATCTGTTTCTACAGCGGCCGATGGTGGTGGTGATGAAAGATCTTCATCTGTTGATCTACTAATATAGCAAAATAATGGATAATTTTGATAAAATTCATCAAATGGTGATTCCAGTACATAAATTGTTTTATTTATATCGAATCGTTTTATTTCATCGTATACACATTTCATTGAGGGTGAAAGTTGTGATTGAATAGATGAATTAGAACATAGGGATGATACACGAATAGAATCATCATATAAAATGAGAATTTCATTATTTTCTAAACGATTGAATTGATTAATATCTAAGAAATTTTTTAAACCACGAGTTGCTAAACGTTTTCGCGATATTTTATCATTCACATTTAATAATATTGAACTTTGAATTCGTCTTTCTGCATGTCGTAATGTTGAACCACAATCAATAATTAATACTTTTCGATCGATGTTATTTATACATGCCGTTATATGAGCAGCTAATTGAGAACATGTTATAAATACTGAATTAATACTTTTTTCATTTTCATTATTCATAACAGTGACAGACTTTTGTTGACAGGCAAGCATGTTTTTTTCTGTTGTTGTTGTTTTCGATAAGGTTAGTAAAAACAGGTTTGTTCGTTTCTGCAGTTGAAACGCTTCTTATATAGTCGAATTGTGAGTGAAGAAGGAGGGAGGCTTTAATGACGCAAGAATCCACGTGCAGATTGTTGTGTCTTATGATGATATTTACCCTGAGACTCATGAGCAAATAACTCTATTGGTTGGAAAAAAAGCAAAAAAGAATGCGTCAAATGAGACAATATTTGAAGTGTAGGTAGTAGTAAGTGGGAGAAAAAACGAGAAGCGTGGAGAAAAAAGCAATCATCACATTTTTCGTTCTTTTTTTATTTTGTACTCTTGACATAAGGCAAACATCTGTTTTTGCGTTTTTGCTTTATTTCATTTCCATAACCTGAATATTAGACAAATGGTACGTAATGATCATTAATGTTCGCTTAAAAGCCATTTTCGACATGGTACTGATGATATTCCTGAGTCATACTCATTTACATCAAATTTCAAAGGATAAATCATTTTTGGTAATTGTGTAATCCATTGCTGCACAACACATGTAACTATTATACGAGAAAGAAAAGCCTTTGGAAAATTGCGTCATCAGATTTTTTTTACCATTTTAATCCTTTACTCTCACACTTGCGGTCAAACTCGATATATTCGTGACTCCTTCTTTGGCCACTTGAAATGGCACGGACTATATAATTTTCTCTCATCATAGAAAATGACTTCAAGCCACCTAGTGATTTTTTCAGATACAAAATCTAAAGAGTGTGGGTGTTTCAGTTCTTCTCACACATCCACACCCGAACGAGAAAGAAAACAACCGAGCAACGTCATTCGTTGTATTGCTATTCTTTCCAACTTTTGTTCAATTTTCATTTGTACAGTACCTTAAGTGTAGTCACATTGGAAATCTTGCTTCATACATTAGTTATTGTTCTTTAATTCTTTGAGAGTGAAGTTTGTTTTTCCTTTCTTTCAGAAACGAAAAAGAGAAGCGAAGACATTATAAATTCAATTGCTTCGATTCGTTTTATGATGGACACCCTACTAGTTTGATCGAAGCAACGAGAAAAATTAATTCTTTTTGGGATGAAGTAACAATTCAAAAATGCTTTTACTTGTCAACTTGATTGCTATTAGCTAAGGAGTGGTGCAAGTAAAAAAGCTGCACAAATCGTGCTTCAAGGTCAGAGACATGCATTGCGAGTTATAGCAGATGAATATAAATTGTTTATTCACTAATTTTGGTCTTATCTTGATTATGGAATGTCGATAAGATTTGCACTTAAAAATATACTTCTATTCTTACCGCATTTCGTATAATTCATTCTTGAATTATGAGTTGTGAGTTGAAAGTTTTAAAACAAACTCTTCCTTTTTATTTTTCGACCAATGAAAAGGAGCAGCCAAAGTATTATTGCATCGACTGAGAATCAGAGTTTCGTGCGCGAATCTTTCAAATAATTGATAGTAAAGTTTTAAAGATTTCCAATGCAGTAAAACAAAATGTTCAAGATTAGCAGAAAAAAAAATGACTCTAAATTTTCTCAAGATGAAAAACTAATAAAAATTGATTGACAAGATAATGTACTGGTGAATAGTTTTCTGGAAAATACCTATCAACTATGAGATTTTTGGTCAGAACAACCATAGCATGCTCACGATTCCTTCTTTTACAGATTTAAGAAATGAGGAAAGTCATGGATGAAAGCCTTCTGTAAGCTTTTCTGTTATTAGCTCACATTATAGAGAACTCCTTTACTCTTTCAGCTTATTACAATTTTTATAATAGCGAAATTGATGTAGGTTGTTAGAATGCCTCACATAAACAAATCATGTTTAAAGAAAATAAAATAAGAACATGAAATCGTAACTTTTTGATACGCGTGTTGTAGAAATATGATAGTAAGCTAAAGCAGTTTCTGAGTATTGCATTTTATGATACTCTACGGTTATGTTAAAAATCAAAAGTCTACTAATACGTTACTGAACATTAAGTGATATAAACAAAATAGCGTTTAGTTTCTGATAAATTGAATGAATAAGTTTGTATTGCATTTAGAAAAGACTCGAATCATTCTAACCACATAACAAAGAGAATAAGTGATCAGTAAAATCTCATGATACATAGATTACCACGTCTCATCCTAAAGAATTTTATTTTATTTCAAAAGCCATTTTCAAGATGATTCAACTCAAATTATTAGCAAAACAAGTGTTGATTCATATTTTGCACTTGAATATAAATTCTTCTTGAAGTGTATATGAAATGTTCATCATAAGCAGAATCTTATTCTTTACATCAACAAGAAAAAATAGTGCCAAATAGAAAAATTTGCTAAAGATCTAGACGACTTTCAAAGACATCGCTTTGCAAATTGAGTACAATGGACTTTTTTCAGCAAATTACTGTTAGTTTTTCTTCGAAATATGACTGATAAGGAAAAATCTTTCCTCACTTGTTTTCTACTGTGAAAATTCTTTTTCTTTTCATATGATCTTCATGCCATTTGCGAATTAGAATCGATTTCGTGTTACTCTACACGAAAACATACAAGTGTCTGCCTAACAATGTGACCCTTAGATGAAGAAATGAAATTCCAATTACTCATATCTTTCATCGAACGTCGAACACGCTTTCTTTGTAATATTTCTTATGATTCAAAGACGATGTGAGTTAGGGCGTCAGAGTTTTATGTAGCAGTTTGTGATTAAAAGCAAACAATATATTTAAAGAATGAGTCCAAAATGTTTGACCAAATTAAAAGATTATTTTCAAGCTTTTGATTAATTTCGACAAAAAAAATGAAATAATCTTCAATTGAAAAATAATTGATTTTTTTTCTGATTAACTTCTGCCTTTAACATTAGTCTCAAAATGGTGGCATTTATTTGTTCTTTATTCACTTATAAAATAAAACGACGCATGTGTTTTCTGTTCTGTTTGTTAAAAGTTTAAAAAGAAGAAGAAAATTTTGTTTTATGTGCTTTATATCAAAGTGTAAAATTCATATTTTAGCTTTTATTCTTATATAGTCATTCGAAATTAAGTTTTCTTTAGTTAAATTATGATGTGACGGATGGAAATTTTAGTCTGGTTCAATAGCGTTTAATTTTAGTGTGGGTTTAATTTGAAAACAAATTTCTTTTAGTTATTTAGGTCAAGTTAGATTACATCGATTGAAGCCAGATTTATCAATTAATGAAGAAGATCGACAACGAAAATGAATATCAATGAATTTTCGACATAATATAGAATCATTTAATAAATATTTTCGCTGAACATGTTTGTAATTTCTTTACAGTTATTATCAAAAATAAATTCATCTTAAATTTTTTTCATTGAAATTAAAAATTGTTCATCGATTGGTGAATATTCAATTAAATTCAACAAAAATATAATATTATCATAGAACTTGTATACATCATTTGACTTATTTGAAACAGAATAAATTTTAGAAGAGGTAACTTTTTTTTTAGCCTGATAGTCGACAAATTGTTATGAAAAAAGGTTGTTTGTTTTTTTTATGTTGTTCTTATATATTTTTATATTTGTTTATTATCAACGAATATTGAATATCTACTGTAGCATAAAAAAATACATTGCATATTTCGGTAATTATTTATATCCATGGTTCAATTCTATCATAGCTAAATTCATTTTCTTAATGAGTTTTATATATAAGAATGTATTTTATTAAATTATTACGAAAGTACAATTTTTTTGTATTTGATATAATATGGAATAACTAGACAACAAAAATGATCATATAAAAGTTCGGTTATTTTTGTTTTCGATGGGTGTGGGCCTAGCCTACATCCACATCAACACCCACCATCAAGATTGCCTAATTCGATACATCAAGAAATTACAAGGTTTCCTTATGGGACCAGATTGGTATGAATACTTTCTTAAAGAATTACAACTACAGATAATTTCAAAAATACCTCAATCTCAGTAGCAAGTATTCAAGATTAATTTGCTGGAAATCAGAGTACCTATCTCCTCTTACTTCCTATGCAATAGAGAGTTTTCTTTATTTATTCCACGTTAGAGGATTTTAAGATATAGAAAACTGACGACTTTATTTTTCAAACAAGTTTTTCTTGTCGATGTGACATTTAAAATAATCACGTCTACTCAATCATGTAATAGCGATACCCTTTTTTTCGTTGATATTTATTGATTTATGTAAACCTTTGCTCATCAATACCTGTGCTCAAAGTAAATTATGTCACATCAATAGAAAGAGAATTTTGTACTCGATAATTCCATTACTCTTTTAAGGTTCATGATGCTGATCTCAAGTTTAAAAATAAAGACAGTTGGAGCGGACATCCATACGTACAGAAACTGCCGTAACAATAGAAAATTTCGCTAAACGAGGAATTCATTGGAAGAATTTGTACGAACTCAAAGGATCCCAAAAACATTTCCACATGCCATATTTATCCAAAAATCGTCTGAAAATAAGGTATATTTCGAAAAATTTTCCAAACGCGTGTTCCCCAAAACGGGTAGATGCTGCATCTCTGTTGAATTCTGTCAGTGTTTATGAGTATATTTTGATGTATTGTGTTCGCAAAGCCCAGACTTGGTCTCGAAGAAATTTATTATAATATCATCCGATATAGAATTTAATTCTAAACGAATTAGTGTAAATATTAAATTGAACAGTATAATTATTTGTTTGGTTTCGAATCAAGACATAACAACGGCATAGATCTACCAGAAAATATTTTTTTCGCTTTTTTCACATTTTTTACGGCAAAACTTTTTCTCATGAATATTTGTTCCACATTTGGGGTGGGGTGTGGGTGTCGGTGTGGGTGTGGGTGGACGTGAGTGTGGGTATTGGTGTTTATGTGATGAAGGGAACCTAAGCTACTCGGATACCCACACCCAAACTGAATTTAGCAGCTGATTTTGAACCGACCATAAAATAATAAAACATGTTCTATTATGCTGTTTGTTTAAGTTAATGAATATTCAATCGTGTGAATTAAATTATATTAGAAACAATCTATAGAATAACTATAAATCGGTATTTAATTGGTAAAACATTTTGATTCGATCATATGGATAAACAAAATAGTATTGATTCCTATCGATTATTGTCGAAGTTTCTATTAAAATCAAATGAAACAATGCTTCACTATGACGGATAAATGTGTTTCAATACGAGAAATAGATTATGTTTTGTTTTGAAGTCAATATTTCACTTATATTGGACAAGAGTGATGTTTTCAGATATTTCTTCAAGAGGAAAAAATATCACAATCCATGATGATTTATGCAAATTGAACATTCCATTCCTTTCTTTTTTATCCTTTGAACATGATGAGAATATATCATGTGATCGAGATTTGAGACTGAAGATGAAGAGATCAACTTTCGATTTGTCATAAAAGTACTTCATGCATCAGCTAAGACCACCTGGATGCATATGATTGAAAAATTTCTAATTATGAGTCGCTCGTACTCAGAAAGATTCTGAATCCATCTGTAATTGAATTTTTGTTCGTAGTAAATAGTCGAAGTGATAATCAATATTTAAGAATCAACATATACAGTGGGAGTTATGCAAGCATCTACTGACAAGATGAGTTTCGCCTAAACGGCAAACTAGGTGGAGATATGAATCTTCTGCAACGCGGACAAAATGATGTGAAGTATGCTAAAGGTGAAATTGGCAAGTATGAAAATGAATTATTTTGTTTGCACATTTGCTTGTTTTTGTCACTTGATGTTTTTCTTCTTTTGCCATTCTCATGTTATGTATCACCCAAAGGCGTTTGCAATAAATTAGCTCCCATTGGCGCATTCACTTTCATTCTTCTTCGTATCGTTCTTTTAATATACGTTGTTGATTTTTCAAGGTGTAATTATTTCAAACTGCTCTGTGTCTGTGAGGTAGAATACAATGATTGAATGTATGGTAGGAAATTGTCTATGTTCATAATATGCTAGTTGTAGAAAGGTGCACGATATTTTCTCATTTTCAATATATTCATATATATGCATGTATGTATATAGCAACAATTGATATTTCTATTAGATGACAATCTTGATTCCTATGTACAACATGGCAGTTAGACTTCGAACAGTTGAATGCGACATAAGGTCCTTGACACTCGTAATTCTATTACTAGAAAACTTGATGTAAATTCTAAATATTAAGTTTAGATCGAGTTTTTAGTTAGTAGATCAATAATTCTACTCAATTCAGTATAATGTTGTCCCTTGAAAGAACATTTCTGATTGAATATACGATTTATCTCGTAACAAAAAATATTGCGAGTCCATGCTTCCATGAATTTGCGGTAAGATGTTCAATAAATGCAGCCAAATCAAACTCATTCGAAAATTAGATGGAAAGATACTAGTTTTATCTTATTTTTTCAACATTCGATTTGTTTTCAGTCTAAAGAAAGTCTTTTTTTTTATGATCAAGATAAAGTGATTGCACAAAGGGGAGATAGAATTTCAAGTGATTTGTGAAGCTACAATGAAAAACGTTTGTCTTTAATTGCATTCCATTCTCTTGCTTACATACAAAAATAACGAGTTGAACTATATGATCAGTAGAGTTCTGTGAGTACCCCTTTTTCTCTATCTGAATCAAGAAAATTATTTTTCTTCCAATCGAATTGTATTCAATCCTGTATGATCTAACTCATAAGTAGTAGCATCATCTGTTTCTATCTCTCATCCATTGTAGTTAGTACTCTATTGTAGGGTGTGGGTGTGCGTGTGTGTGAAAAAAGATCTACACTCCCCACACCCCTCAGAAAGAGAGAAAACAAATTACTAAGAATCTATAAGTGGCATTCAAGCCTCTCCAAACGGCTACGTTCCTAATTAAAAGTCTCCAAATGAAATATTAATGAAACCTACAATCTTCCATTTGAAAATGTATACCAGTCTAAAAGAATTTTTACAGTCCCCTTAAGTTATTTACGTGCTGTTTTATTAACTTCATTGTTAAACTGTTGTTTGAATACGCATTTTGCACGTAAATTACTGTTCTTGAAACTCATATATTTTAGCAAATATCGTAGGTCTTCGTTATCAATTAATTTAGCGAATCTAATGATCCAGGCCATATTAGCAGAATCTACCGGAATTAATCTGATCTCGATCATTGTACGTATTTTCTGAATGAATTTATGATGACGACCTATGAAATATGTTTAAAATATATATGCTTAAAGTGCAAACATGTCGGTATAAAATACGCAATCGAACAACAGTCTAACAAATAAATTAATGAAACAGCATGCAAGTCTTCTATCGCAACTAGAAAATTATCTTAACTCCATGCATATCTCTACTTTGGATAGATTCAGGGTTATAAAATTGCAACTGTGTTACGTGACACTTGTGTCGATCATGATAGAAAGTACATTTTTGTCAGGCATGTCATTTCACATTTGTGGCTCATTATGAAAGAAAGTTCACTTTTCGACGGAAGCAAACTATCGTATATCAATATGATTCCCTTTGTTATTGACTCATTCATTATTTCCCTTTTTGTGTTTTTTCAGTTGCTAAATCTTGACTGGCAATGGCCGGAGATGCTATTATTACACCAATCGCAGACAATGGCACTTTCCTTAAAGGTCGCCAACTCATCATTCCTCTATCTTTGGTTACTTCACTCTTCTTTTTGTGGGGCTTCTCATACGGCCTTCTCGACGTTTTAAATAAACATTTTCAAAATGTTCTCAAAATTAGCAAGCTCCAGTCTACCGGGCTACAGATCGTCTACTTCGGTGGTGGATACTTCTTCTTTTCGCCGATCGCTGCCGAAGTACTCAAACGTAAAGGTTACAGGGTAACTATTGTCACAGGCTTGATTCTATTCGCTGTCGGTGCTATTTTCTTTTGGCCCACTGCTCACTTTTCAAGTCCAGACAATTCTATGAAAGCATTCGGCGGTTTTCTTGCCTGCACGTTTATCATTGCTTGTGGTCTTGGAGCGTTGGAAACAGCGGCAAACTCATATGCCACTGTTATTGGTCATCCAAAATCTGCTTCTATGCGCTTGCAATTTTGCCAGTCATGGAATGGCGTAGGATCGTTTATCGGTCCATTTGTGGCATCTAAATTATTCTTTTCAGGCAGTCATGCTAACAATCTTAATAGTGTTCAATACGTCTATCTAGCTATTGCCTGCTTCATTGCATTACTCACCATCCTCTTTGTCTTCGTCAAGTTACCTGAGACTTCACATTCGGATAGTGACGACAAATTTGTCGATAGCACAACTAAACCATTGTGGAAGCAATACAACATGATCTTTGGTTTCATTACTCAATTCTGCTATGTTGGTGCTCAGGTCAGAAAAGGATGTGGGTTAGGGTGTGGGTGAATGTAGACAGTTCGTAGCAACTGTAGAATGAGTTTTTATGCTTTCATTTATATCTTTTATTGAAATATTGCTTAATTCTTGTAAACTTAATCCATGAACATTTTGATTGATGCAGGTCACAATCGGTTCATTCTTCATTAACTACGCTACTGAAAATGCAGACTTTTCAGATGCCGAAGCTTCGAATCTTCTCTCCTATGCACTGATTACGTTTACAGCTGCTCGATTCGTTGGCACTGCTTTGGCGCATTTCTTTGAATCTAGCTTTATTCTTATGTTTTATTCGATTGTGGCTACTGCGTTTTCAATCTATGTTTCACTGGGTCATGGTCGTGCCGCCGTTGGCGTTCTTATTGGTATCTATTTCTTCGAATCTATTATGTTTCCGACGATCTTCGTTCTTGGAACAGAAAATCTCGGTCGTCACACACGTCGCGGAGCGGGTATTCTCATCATGGGTGTTTCTGGTGGTGCTGTCTTTCCTCCAATTCAAGGCGTCATAGCCGATGCCTATTCCACTCGAATCTCATTTTTAGTTCCTATGGTGGGTTTCGTTGTTGTTTTTGCTTATGCTACTTTTCATTGGCTAAAAAGTGGCTTCCAGATGAGACGTAGACGTTGCGACGTTAATGTCACCGTTGGTTCTATTACTGTACAAAACAATACATTGACTGTTGTTAATAATCAACAGCCATTCAGTCCTGACGACAATTTAAAAGAAATGTCACTCACAGACACATCAGACTCAACATCAGATTTTACAGAACTCGACACGCAAGTCTTAGAAGACATAAATCAAATTATTATGCGCACAACAAAGTTTTAACAAACACTGCACTTTATTTTCTGAATATTTCGCGGACAACTGAACACAAAATAAAGTTTTTAAATCACAAGGAAATATTATTTTGAATGTCACCTTCAGATCGACCTAACAAGTAGTCGTTCTAGTAGAAAATTTTACTCTAATGATGAATATTGCCATCTTATCTGTTCCACTGGTGTTGCTGTATGCGTAGGAAGATTCAGTTCATTTGATATTTTTTTGACTCTAGCTCGAGCATTTTGTGGAACATGATAATAAAAGAGTGTTGAAGTATATATCAAGGAGACGCGGGTACATATAGTATGGTTCAAAAACAGCCCACTAGCCTTTTTAAAAGAAACTCGTTAAAATTTTATATGGAATGAAATTGCATACTAGGATGATCATTAAGGGTGTGACTGTGGGTGTGACAGTGGGTGTGACAGTGGACGCGAGGCTGAAATTCAAGATCACGAGAATATTCACACTCACACCCGATCGTTAAATAAATCTGAGTATTCAGATAGGCTTGTTATCATTGAGAAAAACACTGTTCTTAACAAATTGATCATTGGCGACGCAATATTGAAGTGTGTGGGTGTGGATGTATAGGTGTGAGTATGTGAGAAGGCGATAAAAGATCTACTGTCACACACTCACGCACACCCATACGTACATTCACACCCACACCCACACCCACACACCCACCCACACCACGCCCACATCCACACCCGCACCCACATACCCACACCTCAGACCCACACCCATCCTTCAAAGACTATTCGTACACTTAATAAGATCTTTGAAACACCTTTTAAAGATCTTTCAACAACCTTGAAATGTTTTTGAGATACTGTCTGAGACTTTGAAAGATCTTTCAAAGATGTTTCGAGCATCTTGCAAAGATNTTTTTTTGTTATTGTTATTAATAACAATAACTTTTTTGTTATTTGTTATTGACAACAATAACTCTTTTTGTTATTGTTATTGTTATTAATAACAAAAAATAACAATAACTTCTCACCCCTACCGAAAACACCTAAAATATTTTTGAAAAATTTTTTTTGTGGGGGACAAAAAAACGTTCTTTTCAAAAATATCTCGCTTGAGATGGTAACTTTGGCATTTCATAACTTTTAATAGGAATAATACATGATTCTCAAATTTTCACTGCTAATAGGACACAGAAAGATGTATCTCTCCTGAAAATTTCAGCTATTCATTTCGTTTCGTTTGCTCACGATAGCCCTATGAAAGACGGAATTTTGATAAATGTGGGGACATTGAGGATACGCTTTGTCTCAAGATATGTATTGTCTGGGGCATTGGTTATTAGAACTTGGAAGTACTCTCTTTGGGCTACAATTCTGTAAATAAATTAGCGTGGGATCTCCAACAACGACTCTAGGGCACTCATTGCCAAATACAAAAAAATGAGCCTTTTTTATAGGAAATCTACCCTAAGTGTACTTCGAAATTCCTTCAAGGATTCTACTATGTGACATAAATTTTATATGATAAAAATCAGCATCTAATTCTCTATTAGTCTATATCGGAATATCCTTTGAAAATGAAAAAAAATTTTTACGAAAAACCGTCCTAGGGGGGTACAGGGCTTGTGAGAATAAAATGTTAAAGAAAGACCTGGAGGGGGTAGGGAGGTTTTTCGTAAAAATGTTTGTTTTTCATTTTGAAAAGATATTTTGATATAGGGCAATGGAGAATTTAATGCTGATTTTCACTACATAAATTTTATACCACATACTTATTTCCTTGGAGGAATTTTGAATTGCACTTGAGTAGATTTCCTATAGAGAAATGCTCACTTTTTCATATTTTGCAATGAGTGCCCTGGAGCCGTTGTTGGAGATCCCACGCTGATTCTTTTACAGAATTGTAGCCCAAAAAGAGCACTTCCAAGTTCTAATAACCAACACCTCATATAATCGATATCTTGGGAGAAAGCCTATCTTGAAAGTCTCCACATTAATCAAAATTCCGTTTTTCACGGGGCTACTGTGAGCAAATGAAACGATATGAATAGCTGAAATTTTCAGGAGAGATACATCTTTTAGTTTCTTATTATTAGTAAAAATTTGAGAGCCATACATAATTTCTATAAAAAGTTATGAAGTGCCAAAGTTACCATACATGCACCTTTTTTCGTATATTGAGTGCTTCATAAAATTCCAATGGCTCAATGTTTTTAAACGAAAATTTTATGGAAAATAGAATTCATTGGGGTGCACGATAATAAAAAGTTTCAGCTTATTTGGTTGAACCATTCATGAGATATTGTTGCATTAGGACCACCATTTATACATATGGCCAGTTTTATGCCTTTTCCTATAATGCTCATAAAAAGAATCGAGAGTTCAATAGTTTTTGAACCTTTTTGTGTCAAAAAGTCATAAAGCTCTTTTCTTCATAACATATCTTCAATTGAACAAGTTCTGATGATATCGATTGAGCAACTTCGGTCGTTGCTTACAAGAACTGGTTCTTAAGGCTTTTCGCCGTCTTGATGAAACTTTGATATAGGCCATCGAGGGTTCTGAGTCCGAACCCGAAATACTTTTTTTTGGTTGACGTTTCATTGGTCGGGAGCTGGCTAATCAGAAATCAACTTTTTTATTTTAAGAATTTTTGCTCTTTTGATGGAACGTTACTAAGGAATCGAAATCTTTGTTTTGCACGTAGTTCCCTCGACTGAAGGGGGATCATACGAAATAAAATGCATTTGTTTGTTATCTTGCTTGATTGCGGTCGAAAGAAACATATCAGAGAGATTAGCTTATGATAAGACTTTTACTTTTGAGTGAACTTTGCTGTAGGCTATCGAGGGCCCTGAATCCTAATATAAAGCCCAAATTTTCGGCTGAGGGTTCATTGGTCGAAAACCGACCAATCAGAAACGAGCTTTCTTATTTTTTGTGGCAGCGCAAACAATATTTTTGTTTCGAAAATTTTTTTTAGCTAGAAACTTACATTTTTGAGAACGCTGCACTAATATTTTCTTAATGAGGGATTTCGATAAGACTCTGATTTTTCAGCTGCAGGATGAAATTGAAGAAATCAGAAATAGTACACAACGAAGCTTTGGTTTAGAAATCCCTGTCGAGAATTCTCATGCTATAGATCTAATGGTATTTTGAATTAAGCCGAGTTTCTGAGTAGATGAAGTGTAAAGAAAGAAGTATAGTGCTGTGGAGATATAGAACGAAGCAGAGCAGCGGTTAGTCGTGAGTGGCGTCCCAGAGGGGCGCCGACGAACGGCTAGCCGCTGCACTCGAAAGTATCTTAAAGAAATGCTTCAAGTTGCTGGCATTCATCAAATAGACTTCAAGAGTCTAGGTAATACGGGTTTGAATAAGGAGTAGCAGTTGCTAAGAACTGAGAAATATTTTGAAATAAAGTGTGAGAACGCCTTTTCTGCACGTCTGCGATATTTAATAGTACATTTGAGGGAAAATATTATTTATAGAACTTATATTCGTTCTATCGGAATGCTATTTGAATGGAATAAACGGGGGTTTCCTAGGTGGGATGCTTTCTTGTTGATACTGATTCAAATGTCGAAATGTATATAGATATATTGAAATTACCTATCTTGTATGATGGCTAATATCAGTAGAAGCTTTTTTCAAGTGTGGCAGTTCGATTATAGACCAGACTTAATATGATTAATTGTAAGCTAGAAGTTCAAGTAAGTACTATTTTTCTATCGAACACTCTAGTAAACAATATTGTCCGCAGATGTGTCAGTAAGCGAACGAACTTATAGTAAAAATTTTACGGAGTATGGCGCGTTTTCACGAAAGTGTCACGAATGAGCTTTGCTTTATTACCTCCCAGAAAACTGAATATAAGCTCCTTTTTTGAGTACATATGATATCCTCGTCATAGTGTGGTTGCTTAGATTTATTGCAGTGTGAATGTGAGGCTATCAATTTCATTGGATGCATTCGTGACAAAATGTTCATCCGAGCCAGCATACAGTTATACACAATGAGATTGACGTCAATGTCAGCGTAAACATACCTACCCACCCTCTTGGAACATCGGATACTAGCTGGGTTGAAGACTGTCGATTGGAAGAAAAAATGGAAAGGGCCGAATACGCAGTCGAGGGCCAAGCGAGTCTCACAGACGAGCGTTACTTGTATATACATGATTAGGGGTATGCTAGCTCAGCTCAACCTCATAAATAATGAGCTGTTGAAGCCGCTCACTGAGCCGAGCTGAACTGTTCGAACAGCTCATTTGAGCGAACCGAACTTTTCCAAACAGCTCAACTCACATGAGCTGAACTGTTCGAACAGCTCATTTGAGCGAACCGAACTTTTGAAACAGCTTGTTTTATATGAGCTGAACTGTTCAAACAGCTCATTCGAACGAACTGAACTTTTTGTAGGGGTACTCATAGGTCCTCAAGGGCTATCCTATAGGGGTACTCATAGGTCTCCGAGGGCTATTCAATAGGGGTACTCATAGGTCCCCAAGGGCTATCCTATAGGGGTACTCATAGTTCTCCGAGGGCTATTCAATAGGGGTACCCATAGGTCCTCAAGGGCTATTCTACAGGGGTACTAATAGGCCCTCAGGAGTTACCGTATAGAGGTACCCATAGGTCCTTAAGGGCTATCCTATAGGGATATCCATAGGTCTTTAAGGGGTAGTCTATAGGGATGCCCATAGCTCGTGAAGAGCTATGCTATAGGAGAACCCATAGGTCCTCAAGAGCTATCCTATAGACATACCCATAGTTCTTCAAGGGGTACTCTATTTGGATACGCATAGGTCCTCAAAGGCTATTCGATAGGGATATCCATAGGTTGTCAAGGACAATCCTATAGGGATACCCATAGGTCTTCAAGGGCTATCCTATAGGGATATCCATAGGTCTTTAAGGGCTACTCTATAGGGATGCCCATAGTTTGTCAAGAGCTATGCTATAGGAGTACCCATAGGTTCTCAAGAGCTACCCGATAGAGATACCCATAGGTCTTCAAAGGCTATCCTATAGGGATACCAATGGGTCTTCAAGGGCTACTCTAGAAGGGTACTCATTGGTCCTCAGGGGCTACCCTATATGCGTTCCTGTGGGTTGTAAAGTCCTGTTATTGACAGGTGCCTCGAAGTCCCCAACTGCTATTATAGAGGTTAACTTCGAGCTTCTGAAGGCCTATCATAGAGGGGTACCTTTGGCACTCCAAGTCGTCTTACAGTAGGGAGCCCCTAGGTCCCCAATTCCTCTAATAGAGAGGTATCTCGAGGTCTTTACTCCCATTATAGAGGGGCAGCTCTAGGCCACCAAGTCCTATTATACGGAGGTACCTCGAGGTCTTCAAGTTCCAGTGTAGACGAGTACCTCCATGTCTCCAAGCGTTATCATAGAGGAGTAGTCTTATATTCCCAAGTCCTATTATGAAGTCATACTTTGAGATCCCTAAGTCGCATTCTAGAAGAGCAGGTCGAAGTCTCGAAGTTCTATTATAGAAGATATCTCGAGGTCCGTAAGTCCCATTACAGAGTAGTACTCTTAACACCCGAAGTCCCATTGTACAGGGGTCCGACAGGTCCTGAAGTTCTATTATAGAGGTGTCCCCCAGCTCCTGAAGTCGTATTATAGAGGGGTATCCCTAGCAGTCGATGTTTTAATATAGAGGGGAGCCTATACATCCTTAAGCCCTAACATAGAGGATTCCTGTGGATCCTCAAGTCCTTTCGTAAAGTGGTGCCATCAGGAGCTGAAGTCTTAGTTTAAAGTGTACCTCTAGGTGTTCATATCCTACTTTTGCGGCCTATATGTGGGTCGTGAAATCCGATTATAGAGGGAGCTCTAGGACTGCAATACCTATTAGAGAGGGGTATCTCTGGGTTCTGATGTCGTATTTTAAGAGGCACCGACGACTCCTCAAGTCCTATTACGAAAGATTACTGTTAGGACTTTTGGTCCTATTGTTGAGTATCCATAGGTGCTGAAGTGCGATTATAAAAGAGTACTTTCAGGAGTTGATGTCCTATTTGAGAGGAATACTCATGGGTCCTCAGGTCCTGTTATAGATCGGTATCCAATGTCCCTTAAGTCCTATTTTAGAATGGTATCGTTAAGACCTTAGCACCTGTTGTCGAGGACTATCCTCAGGACGTCAATTTCTATAATATAAGATGTCATAGGTCTTCAAGTCCAATAATATAGAGAAACTCTTTGCTCCATAAGTCCTGTTATGCGGAGGTATCTGTTGCATCTCAAATGACATCATGTAGGGGTTGTCATAGGTATTCAAGACCTGTTCCTTAGAAGTGCCTGTATGTCCTCAGTTCTTCTTGATATAGAGATACTAAGAGATCGTCAAGCGCTATTAGATAGAATGCATGTTTGTCCTAGAGGAGTACGCTTTGGAAGTATCGTGGCTGTTGACAAGCTCTTCTGTGGAGCTATTCGTTGTTAGTCAAGCCAAATTATATAGATGTCAGTGTGCAATCTGAGATTGCGTCTTTTCTCAGATTGGCCTAGACAGATGTCCGATCCGAAATTCGACGCGTCCACTCAAAGACTGACATAATTATATTCACTAAAATATTAACTACTCTTTAGATATACCTTGGATTGGATTTGTTTTCTTTCTGAGTCATGTTTAGGCTAGCCCTTAAAGACCTATGAGTATCCCTATAGGATAGCCTTTGGGTCCTATGAATATCCCTATAGGATAGCTCTTGAGGATCTACAAGTATCCCTATAGGTAGCCCTTCAGGACCTATGAGTACCCCTATAGGATAGCCCTTAGTACTTTTGAATATCCCTATGAGATAGCCCTTGAGGACCTATGAGTACCCTTATTGAATACCCCTTGAGGACATATGGCTGCCCCTATAGGATACCCCTTGAGGACCTATGAGTACCCCTATAGGATAGCTCCTTAGGACCTTTGAGTACCCCTATAGGATAGCCATTGAGGACCTATGGGTACCCCTATAGAGTAGCCCTTGAAGATCTATGAGTATCTCTGTAGGGTAGCCCTTAAAGATCTATAAGTACCCCTATAGGATAGCTCTTAGGGTCCTATGGGTACCCATATAGGATACCATTTGGGGTCCTATGGGTACTCCTATAGGGTAGCCCTTGAAGACCTATGAGTACCCCTATAGGTAGCCCTTGAGGACCTATGAGTACCCCGATAGGATAGCATTTGGGGTCATATGGGTACTCCTATAGGGTAGCCCTTGAGGACCTATGAGTACCCCTATTGAATACCCCTTGAGGACCTATGACTACCCCTATAGGATAGCCCTTTAGGACCTTTAAGTACCCCTATAGGATAGCCTTTGAGGACCTATGACTACCCTTATTGATAGCCGTTGAGGACCTACGAGTACCTCTATAGGGTAGTCGTTGAGGCCCTATGACTACGCCTGCAAACAGTTCAGTTCGTTCGGATGAGCTGTTCAAACAGTTCAGTTCGTTCGGATGAGCTGTTCGAACAGTTCAGCTCAAGTGAAATGAGCTGTTTCAAAAGTTCGGTTCGCTCAAATGAGCTGTTTGAACTGTTCAGCTCATGTGCAATGAGCTGTTCGAACAGTTCTTTCGCTCATTTGAGCGGAGTTCGTGAGCTGAGCGTGCGTACCCCTATACATGATGACGAAAGCGAGGTCCAAAATATTTATAAGCACTTAAAATAAACATTACAAACCAATATATTTGATCGATTACTTCTCTATTATTAAAATTATATTCTCCCTTAGCCATTGCAATAGCAAATCGAACAGCCATATTTTGAATATCCCATAGACGAATTATTTGTAAATCTTCGTTTAAGAAAGGACTATATACAACTTTTGAAAAGAAAGTTGAATCAATATGTTTCAATGAAGGATCTGATTGAGGTGCAGTATCAAGAAAATCTAACAATGCAATTATAGATATGATATCATTTGCTTTAGACAAATGAGTAAATAATTGTCGAATTGAATGAAATGAAAGTGATTGAATAGCAAAAGAAAATTGTTCAAATTGAATAAGTGAATCGAGTTTAAGATGTCCATTTTTATCACATACTGATTGAAAATTATAAGCAGAAGACACGAGAACAATTAAATAAGGTATTTTTTCAATTTGATCATCTTCAAGAGTTATAAGTTCACCAGAACTAAAGCAAAATGTTTTCTTCGTTGCTGTTAATTCATCAGCATTGTCAGACATTGTTTGATTCAAAAAAGAATTAGAAAGGGCTTGACTAATGTATTTATTTCATTGTAATTGCCAAGATAACTATGTAAGCTGTCTTGAGAAAAAAAAAAAATTTTTCTTTCAACATCGTTGAAGAATTTTCACGTGGATATAATAAGAAATGAGTAATCATGATATTGTTCTCAAACATGTCCTTCGAATGAAAAAGATTACTTGTATAGTTTTATTTTTTTTTCTCGTAGAATAGTCTATTATTTCTTTATTCTTTCCTTTCTTTCTGTATAAAAATTGAAAATTTTCAAAATCAAATAAATATGATTCATTTACATTTGGTCCCACGTATGACAAATTTATTTCCCTTAATTTTGCTTACTTAATATTTCCCATGTAATAAAAAAACGCATTGTCGACGCGTATAAACGCGTTTTTGTTGCAAACAGCGATATTTTGATGCACTTTGCACAAAAGAGAGTTTCGAACGCTGCTAAACGCATCCTGTACATGTCGTCTGAATGCGTTCAAAATTTATTCGTCGTTCATGAACACTCATCAGAAAAAAACGCGTATACACACTTATAGACCTCAAATCAAACGTGTTTGTACTCGTTCTAGAAACGAGTTACTAGTGTATATCTGAAAAAAGGTAACAAACGCATGCAGATGTGTTTTGGAATCTCATGCAAAACATATTTCTATGCATTTACGTTGCATTGTCACTTGAGTTTTATCATGGTTGAGAAAACTCAGCAGTATCCGGGTAAAACTGTCTTCTATTGCTACAAACAACGAAGTCTACTACAGGGAATACTTCTGCTGACTCAATAAAGTTCCTACGGTGCATTAACATGAGTAAGTTGTCATGAAGCAGACTGGTGTTGGTCATAATAGCAGTCTTTATAGCTACCGATATTCAATCAGCAAGACTAGTTATACCTAGAGTAACAATGTAAACATAAGCTCAGCAAGTTGCATCATCACATAAATGTTGTTCAAATTTTAAGATAAACTTAAAATCCTATATTATAGCATTAAATACCTATGAATGCCGGAAACTGAAAGCAAAAATTGATTTTTTAAATCAGTTGGTATTAAATGTAGGGTGGATGTGGGTGTGGGTGTGGATGTGTGTGGGGTGTGGGTGTGGGTATGTGTTTTTGTCTTCTAGTTACTCCCACCCACATCCTCCCCACACTCATGCCCACCCCCACATCCCCACCCCACACCCACCCACACCCACCCACACCCACCCACACCCACCCACACCCACACCCACACCCACACCCACACACCCACACCCTACTAAAAATTGTATGCCATATTCCGATCAACGAGCAAAAGATTTTTTTAAAGATATAGAACATCTTATTCATCAACTTTATACCAATCCACTGCCTCGTAAATTATTTAATCGTGCTCAGAGTGTACATCGAATTATCAAAAGCATCCAACATAAAATCAACAATCAAAATATTATTATTCGATCTACTGATAAAAGTAAAGTATTTCATCTACGTAGTGTGCAAGATTATCATCGTAAAGCACTACAATACATGAATAAAATTAATGTTTATACAGAAAATTTATACGATATTAATACATGCCATGAACATATTGAAAATGTTTTAACAATTATTGATCCAATGTTGAAAAAGAAAAATATTAATCTTGATCTATGGAGATCTTATATGATTCCCAATGAATAAACAAGTGAGTTAGCTCATTTATACTTTATACCAAAGCCACATAAAGTAAATTTCCCTGAGGCTTATTCGATAATCTACATACTTCTCTCTACATTTCTACCATATCTCATTTTAGATTGGCACACCATTGAGACCAATTGTTTTTTTAATAAAAGCAGCACCAACTGGTGTTTCACATTTCTTAGATATAATATTACGACCATTATTTTATGAAGTGACGAGACAAACGACATCAATTCAATTGATTTCGTTCGACAAATAGAGAACTATCGAAATAGTGGTCGATTGTCATATACAACCTTATTTGTTATATTCGATGTCAAAGATCTATACACAATGATACCACATAACGGTGCAATATTAGTATTACAGAAATTTTTATGTAATACTACAAATAATCAACGAATTCATGAACTGACGATCGATACTATATCACGACTGGCTCGATTAGTTTTAGAAACTAATTGTTTTATATATGAGAATCAATATTACACACGGATTCGTGGCGGTGCCATAAGATCACCGTTTACCATGACCTTAGTCAATATCTATATGTGGAATTGGGAATGTTCGTTAGTTTCATATCAACAAACTCATGGTGAAATCTATGGTCGCTAAGTTATCACAATCATCTGTCTTTTACTATAGATTCAATAATATTTTTGTTGTCTATTTACTAATTAGTTACATTGATAATGTCTTTATGACAAGCAATCGTTCATTTAATCAAATTATTGTGCAACTTCAAACACTTAATGAACAAGATGAAAACATTCAAATAAGATGGAAAATAAGTTCGACTGTAGACTTTCTAGATGTATTGGTACAAAATAATCACGGTGAATTGAAAACTTCAGTATTTCATAAACCAGCAGCTGAACCGTATATTTTACCGTTTACATCCAATCATCCACGTCATGTTCATCGTAGTACATTCAAATTACAATTATTTCGCGCTGTACGGCTTTGTTCTCATGTAGAAGACTTCGACAATAAACGTTTAAATATTGAATTGTCATTCCTATTAAATGATTATCCACAAAAATTCATTTCATATCATTTAAAACAATTTCTTCAACAATATGGTGTTTGTACCCTATTGCAATATCCTAATCAAAGCCTATATGATAAATTACATGGACAACTATTAGCACAACCAACACTTCGTGAAAAACTAAACAACCAACAAGCAAACAGCTATCAACAGAAGATTTACACGGTTAATCATGATATTCAAATTCAGAGTACTTACGAACGTGGTTGTACATTACATTTTCGAAAACAATTAAAGAAACTATGGAAGAAACATTATATTGACAACAATCCAGTAAAAAGAAGTTTTACTATAAAATTTTCAACTAAAACTAAAAAGAACTTAACGCAACTTTTTGTCAAGAAGAAACCTCCGAAATCTATTCTTAAATACATTCCAACAACAGAAACCAACACAACAGAACACAAATCATAGAAACTGCCTTGAAATGAACGAAAATGGACACATTTTCTATATGTAATAACACAAAGACTCTATGTATAGAAAAAACAACTCTTTCATTACTCGTTCAGCCTGTAATAAAATAAATTTCTTTACCTACTTTTTTTCCACACAGATTTTATTAACATCTCATTTCTTCAAATATTCACACTTATTTATATACTTTCAGATAAAATCAACTTAATCTATAACATCAACAACCTTAACATCAACAAAACTGTTCAATCACGGAAACAGATCATTCACAACAAGCCACAAAAAACAATAAGTCGTCCTTCGCGAGCCAAACTACGAAAATCACATTCAAGGCAAACAATACAGATCAAAACTCAAATCAACAAAAAACATTCACCGAACGTTAAAACAATCAAACAAATCAGCTAAGCACCAATCACAAAAATCCACTATAAACCGTGAGTAAAGGCTTCTGTAGCGGATCGTAGTTTTTCTTAAACACAATACACACCCTTACTATATTTCAGAAATACCTCTACTTTGTCTTCATATGTATATATGGACTAAAAGTGGTAGGATTGTTTTCTATTCGAAAATTTATCCTTTCAATTTAATTTATATATATTTATTCATGGAGAGCTAAAGCTACCTGATGAGGACCCCTGAGAAAGGTCGAAATCTGGATCGTAGTTTTTCTTAAACATATTACACACCCTTAGTCCTCTTAGTACCTTTAGTGCGCTTAATTAGTCCGCTTTATTAGTCCGCTTAGTCCTGTTAGTCCCATCAGTTAGTCCCCTTAGTCGCCTTAGTTCCTTTAGTCCGCTTATTTAGTCCTGTTTAGAGCTGCCACCTTTTCGTCTTTTAGCAGAAAAATTCTGCCTTTTTTCTGTCCTTTCTGTTTTTCCGATTTTTTTCGGCTTTTTTAATAATCTGCTTTTTATATCTTCAATTAATATTTTTATATCTGAAAGACCGTCTTCAAAAGTATACAAATAAATTCTTATCAATACTTACTGGTATCTTTGTTCTACTCTAATTCTTTTATTGAAAAAGGCATTATTTTTCACCAGCTGTGAAAAACTACCAATGTGTTTTTTTGTTTTTATTCCGTTTTTTACCTATATTTTCCTTTTCACCATATATTTTGTTTTTTGTTACATAGTCCCCTAGTTCTTTTCTTTTTTGTTCAACTGTTATACATATGTTCCCGTCCTTTTCTTTTCTTTTCTCTTTTCTGTCCACCTGTTTTCGTATGTTCTTGCTCGTCTGACCGACTTTTTCTAACTGATGACTCTTATCAATAAAAATGATCATTGTTTTAATTCTTTTTATTGTTCATTATCTAAAAGGGTGGCGAAGCTTCTCGTCTTCTTCCTTGAATCATTTCTTTATCTCTTCCCTTTATATATATATAGTCTCTGTTTGTGTAATAAAAAATAGTAACAACCTTCATTCATTCATCGCATCTTATATTTAACTTTATTTATCTGATTTATACGAATAAATATCTACGATTTTTGTTATTACTTGACCAACATAATTACTTAATATGATTAGAAATATTATTGATTCAGAAAAATAAAATGACGATGTTGATGAAAAAACAACTGATGATGAAGATAGAACTGAAGTTCTGGTTGCGGTCGAAAATTTATCATCGGCAGCAATAGTAAAACCAAGAAGAAAGAAATGGAAAAAAGGCATTTTCAATAGAGAATGGTTAAAAATCGCCGAATATCAACGATTTTTAAAAGAATATAAATCGGATCCGTCTCAAGCAACATATATAGTCTGCAATCAACAGTTTTCTATTCATTATCGAGGTAAAACTGGCATAGATAATCATATGAAGACTCAGAAGCATCAAAACAATATGAAGTAGTGGCGTAGCCAAGGGATGGCCAGGCAAGGCTCAGCCCCACCACCGGAGCTTCGAGCCCCACTACCCAAGAAACTCGGTCCAGTCAAATTCCATTTCGAGCCCCACTATCGAGCAGAATTTCAGCAGCTGAGCCCCACCACCGCCTCACCACCGTGCAAATTCTGGTTACGCCGCTAATATGAAGTCTTTTGATATAAATCAACAGTTAATAACAAATACAATGAAACCTTCCAAAGAAAAAGATGAAATTGCTGCAGCTGAAGGTACTCTAGTATGTCATGGTGTTAAACGTGGACATTCATTTTTATCTCAGCAATGCTTGATAAATGTATGTAAAACAATATTTACATCTTCAACAGTCGCAAGTAATTTATCATGTGCTCGAACCAAAGCAACAGCCATTGCTGTATATGTATTATCCCTATGTTTTACTCAATATTTACTTGATGATATAAAAAACTCCTCATAATTTTCTTTGTTATATGATGCTAGTAATAAAGGAAATGCCAAGTTATTTCCATTTTGTGTTCAATTTTTGTCTGTTACAGGTGTTAAAAAAGGTCTGCTTCCTTCCTGAGTTTGTCCAACTTATAATTAATTGACATCTTTTTTTATCGTTTTAGGAATAATTGATTTAATTGATGATGCTGATGAATCAGTAGTTAAAATTTTTGCAAATGCGCATCAGTTGCTTTTAGATAATGGTTGAGATATACATGGATTAACAGCATTAGGAGCTGATAACACGAACGTCAATGTGGGTAATAATCATTCAGTTTATTCATTCTTTAAAGATGAAGTACCTGATATTCTGAAAGGTACAGTACTTTTACCTTATTAAGAAAGTTATGGAGCTTTGTAATTCAATAAACTTTGCGAGTTTGACCATCAGGAATTAATTATGCATGACAAGATTTAATTTTTGAGCCCTTTCAAACTAACTAATGCTCAATGACATATATATTCTATTGTTTTTAGAAAAGATAGTTGTTTATTTTTTTAAAGTAAGAATATGTTTTGTATTCTTTACTTCTAGGCAATTGTTACAGCCATATATTACATAATTCTGTAAAACATGCTCATCCTGGGCTTCCAATCGACATTGAGCAAATATTACTTTCTATATATTCTCATTTTTCACGTTCTGTAAAACGTGTCAATGAATTAAAACAATATTACGAATTCTATAAACAAGATTTTAAAGTAAAATGTTTTGTCACTTGATCTTGCTTATAACCTGATCGAATTTGCAATACTTTCTGCTTTTTTTACAGGTAACATTGAAACATATAAAACTGCGGTGGTTAAGTCTATACTTATCCATCAAGCGTTTAGTGGAAGTATTTATCCCCGTAAAGAAATATTTCTTGGAACAAAAAAATTATCCATTAGAAATAAAACAACTTTTTGAACGTGATGAAGTTCCATGCATTTTAAGTTTTTTGCAACATATATTATTTGAAATTCATAAGAAGAACCTCGAATTACAACGCTATTATACAATAGCTGTTGATTTATTTCGAATAATAACATCCATAAAAAATAAACTTAAAGAACGTATTGATTCTCAATTGTTTTGTGCAGCTTGTCGATATAGATTGGCACGTTTACCAATTGACAAACAAAATATGTTAAAAACATCATTTATTGAATTTTTAAGTACAATTATTTCGTACATCGATTCTTATTTCGATCAAAACATAGTATTTTATCGAACAATAAATTATTTTAGTTATGAAAATATTGAAGCTTTAACATGGAATCAAGTTATACAATGTGTTGATATGTTAAAAATAAAAGGCTCCAATGAAGATTGTTTATTCGATGAATTTACAAACATAAAATCAATGTTTAAAACTATATCAGATCAAAGTATTCCAATTTTTCATCAAGTTCAAGCATTTGTTAAAAAACAAAATGATATGACAGTAACAAACATATGTGATGAAGTAACAGACATTGATGATAATTATTCAACAGGGGTCAAGATTGTAAGATCTGATCAATTATGGATGTTATTACTTTCCCTCATCAAATCACCAAATTTTAAAAAACTCATTTGTTTTTTATATTCATTACCTTGTAGCAATGCTTACGTCGAATCAGCATTCTCACATATGAAACATTTATTAAATGATAGGAGAAATTCTATGACAACAGAACATACTAGAGGCCCCTGTGAAGGGTTGGACTCAGTGAAGAAAAGCACGACTCCTGGAGTGCCTACTCCCACTGTGCTCCCCTTTACTATCCTGTACCTCCAGTGCGCTCCAGTGTACCTCCACTGTACTATCCTGCACCTCCACTGTGCTCCCCTGTACCTCCATTGTGCTCCCTGTACTATCATGTACCTTCACTGTGTTTCCTTGTACTATCCTGTACTGCCCTGTGCTATCCTGTACCTCTACTGTGCTCCCCTGTGCTTCCACTGTATTCTCCTGTGCCTCCAATATGCTCCCATGTATCTCCACTGTGTTCCCCAGTACTATCCTGTACCTCTACTGTGCTCCCCTGTGCTTTCACTGTGCTCCTCTATGCTTCAACTGTAACTCCCTGTACTCCCATTGTACTTTGGGAGTCTCGCCTTTCTCCCCTTCATTGAACTTTAATATTACCGGAAAAATTTAATATTATTAGAGAAATTGATTTAATTTACATAAGAAGAAAGTTCCTGAATGTAAAATATAATATAGATGACTGACATATGTATATACATAATGAGTAAATATACGCGATGTACATATAAATATATATATGTATATGTATAAATTCTTTTTTCGTTCTGTGAACAATCATATGAGAGTTCCCGAAGAACTGAAAAACACTTGTACATTATAATATAGATTTTTGTAAATATATAAACTTTTATTCTCTTTATAATATGAGCCAAAATGAGATATGACTGACATATATATACATGACGAATTAACATGCACGACGTATATACATACACATAATGAACATACATGACGTACATTTATATATGTATATATATACTTTTTTCTCGTTCTGTGACCAATCATATGAAAGTTCCTGACGGAGAAGAAAACTTGTCTATTATAATATAGATATAGATATCAGCTGAATTAAAAGTACGTTTAAATTCAACTTTATCATGTACTGAATTATATAAATATATATTAAGTAGTGAAGATTTATTACGAGCTATTAAATCAGATGAAAAGTATCAATTTAAAGGAAAATCTGTTTGATAATTATATTTATTTTTCTAACTGTTTTTTCTTGATTTTGAACAATAAATATTAGGTTCTATGTGAAAGCACCTCGTTACAACATTGAAACATAACTTGACAATAGTTTTATATCAAAAATACACTTTCTGTTTCTTTTTCTGCTTTGTGACAATAAATCTTCTGCCAATTTCTGCTTTTTGAAAATGATTTTCTGCTTTTTAGGGTTCAAAAGGTGGCAGCACTGGTCCTGTTAGTCCCCTCAGTCTCCTCAGCCCCTTAGCCCTCTTATTCTCCTTAGCCCTTTAGTCCCCATAGTCCTCTTAGTCCCCTGAGTCCTCTTAATCTCCTTAGTCCCTTAGTCCCCATAGTCCCCATAGTCCTCTTAGTCCTCTTAGTCCGCTTAGTCCGCTTAGTCCCCTTAGTCCCTTTAGTTCCTTTAGTCCTCTTAGTCTCCTTAGCCCCTTGGCCCCCTNCAGTGCTGCCACCTCTTCTGCTTTTAGCAGAAAAATTCTGCTTTTTGAAGGTTTTTCTGCTTTTTTTCTGTCGTTTCTGCTTTTGGGATTTTTTTCTGCTTTTTAGATTTTTTTGTCATTTATATTTTCAATCAAAATTGTTGATATTTTAACCGATCGTTTTGTCAAAATGTCAAGAGATGTTCTTGTCACTATCTAACGAGTTTTTTTCTCTATATTTTATGTTAGAATAATATCCTTTCTATTGGCTACCGAAGATTTCCAATCTCTATTTTTCGTCCTTAGTCCGTTATTTACCGATATCTTTCTTTTGCTCGCTATTCTTCATCAGTCAGCTGATTCAAACGTTATCAATATATACTTTCTTTGTGTTTGTTGAGCAAAAGTAAACATACCTATATGAATAATAGTAGTTGCACATAAACAGAAAGAATGAATGAAGAGGATGATGATTGCATGATTGGAGAAGAAGAGGATACTGAAGTAGTAGCCACTTCTGAAAAATCACAAGTGCCTACGGAAGTAGACAAATCGAAGAAAAGAAAACCGAAAAAAGGTGTGTTCAATCGAGAATGGTTAAAAATTATTGAATATCAACATTTTCTGAAAGAATATAAATCTGATCCATCACAAGCAACATGTGTCGCTTGTAATCAACAATTTTCTGTCCATTATCGAGGAAAAGCCGATATTGACAATCATATGAAGACACAGAAGCATCAAAATTCTATGAAATCTTTTGAAATCAATCGTCAATTGATAACACAAACAATGAAACCGACAAGAGAAAAAGATGAAGTTTCTGCTGCTGAAGGTGTTTTAGTTTATCATGGGGTGAAACATGCACACTCTTATTTAGCTCAACAATGCTTGACAAAAGTTTGTAAAACGATTTTTCCAACTTCATTGGTAGCAAATAATTTATCATGTGCTCGAACGAAATCAAGATCTATTGCTGTTAATGTATTGGCACCATATTTTACTTATGCACTACTTGATGATTTAAAAAAATCGTTTTATTATTGTTTAATGTATGATGCTAGCAATAAAGGAAATATGAAAGTATTTCCATTTTGTGTTCAGTTTTTATCTTCAACAGGTGTTAAGAAAGGTGTGTTTTCTTGCTGGTTTAACCTATTCTTTATTGACATGTTTATATCGTTTTAGGTATAGTGGATTTGATAGATGATGCTGATGAAACAGCAATAAAAGTTTCTTCAAATGCACATAAATTAATTATGGACAATGGTTTAGATATCAATGGATTAACAGCTTTAAGTGCTGATAATACAAACGTCAATGTCGGTGAAAATCATTCGATTTATTCGTTATTTAGAGATGAATTACCTAATCTTATGAAAGGTAATACAAACTTAATGAGTTAAGAAGCACATGTTCTTTTATTCACTTTTATCTTGATTTATGGACACTTTGGATAGTCATTCGCCGTGATTTATTTAGACATGACATTAGCACATTCGAAAGTCTGTTCTACAGGAATAGTTTTAAACAGTGCACAGACTCTATCTACAGTTTTTTCGAGGACAATCGATAACCGTCTTGTACTCATAAAATCGTCGTAAACGTTCTCACGTTGTCTTCTTTTAGGTAACTGTTATTCACATATTCTCCACAATAGTGTTAAACATGCTCATTGTGAATTATCTATTAATATCGAACAAGTGTTGTTAACGATATATTCGCATTTTTCACGTTCGGCAAAGCGTATTAGCGAACTCAAACAATACTACGAATTTTATGAACAAGATTTCAAGGTAAAAATATTTCTAAATATTGTTCTTGCTCATACACGAATCTGATACATAACACTATCTGTTTTTTCATTGTAGGTGATCCTGAAACATATAAAACTTAGATGGTTAAGCTTATATTTATCAATACAACGTTTAACAGAGGTGTTTGTACCTGTAAAAAGATATTTTCTTGATCAACATGATGACTGTCCAATGGAATTAAAAAAGTTTTTTGAACTTGATGAAGCCACGTGCGTCTTGAGTTTTTTACAAAGTGTCTTATTTGATCTTCATAAAAAAAACCTCGAATTACAACGTTATTATACAACAGCAGTTGATTTATTTAGAATCATTTCATCAATTAAAATGAAGTTAAACGAACGAATTGATTCTGAGTTTTTTGGTTCAGCTTGTCGATATAGATTAGCACGTTTGCCAATTAATACACAAAATATCCTTAAATCATCGTTTATCAAATTTTTAACTAAAATTATTTCTTACATTGACTCTTACTTTGATCAAAATAATGTATTTTATCGTACAATTAGTTATTTCGGTCAAGAAAATGTCGAAGCTTTAACATGGAATCAAGTTGTTGAATGTGTTGAAATGATACATATCAAGGATCTGGATGAGGATCGCTTATTTGATGAATTTACAAACTTAAAATCAACATTACGAACACTTTTAGATCAACCTATTCCTTTATTTGATCAAGTTAAAGCATTTATAACCAAGCAGAATAACTTAGTAACAACAGATGCTGGTGATGAAGAAAAGGAAAATGAGGATGAGGATGACGATACTCATTTAACAGAGAGTAAGATTGTAAGATCCGATCAACTCTGGATGTTATTACTTTCTCTTACTCCATCACCAAATTTTAAAAAACTCTTATGTTTTTTGTTTTCATTACCTTGCAGTAATGCTTACGTTGAATCTGTATTTTCACAAATGAAACATTTAGTAAATGACAAGCGGAATTGTATGACAACTGAACTAGTATCAGCTGAACTAAAAATACGTCTGAATGCTACTTTACAATGCGCTGATATGTACAAGTATATATTATCGAACCAGGATATATTGAAAGCTATTAGATCAGATGAAAAATATACGTTTAAAAAGAAAAATGTTCAGTAAATGTATCTATCTATGTTTAATTTTGTTTTCTTGATTTTGTGCAATAAAATTAAAAAGATAATGCTAAACCTTCTTGCTATTTCATTACGAATAGGCTTAAACCATAGTTTGATATTAAAAAAAAACTTTCTGCTTTTTTTTCTGCTTTTTGACAATAAAACTTCTGTCATTTTCTGCTTTTTATAGATCATTTTCTGCTTTTCGAACGGCAAAAGGTGGCAGCACTGG
>CAJNSZ010000221.1:44000-87317 GCA_905329745.1 Rotaria sp. Silwood2
AAGAAAAAGATGAAGGATCTGAATGATAACAAAATGGCAGTTATTGATATTGTTCATGACTACGTGTTTGGTGGTTGTTTCATTTCTTTATTGAGATACATTCTGGTTCTGAATCACATTTACTTTTTAGTTTATTATTCTTTAATTTTGTTTACTTGAAATAAGGTGACATTTTTCAAAGCAGTCTAGAAAACAAAAACCTGGTTCTCCATCACAAGTATTGTTCTGGTATTAGATACGTTTTCTCACTAGCAAAATGCGAAGATGAAACCATTCTCATACACAGCAGGAAAAAACATTTCTTGATCATCTGTGCTCATATTGGTCTAGATTTAACATACATCTCGAGCAATCACCTAATGTTCTATGTTTTCAACAAACGTGGCGAGCGTATAACATCATAATATCCCGCGATCAAAGTTGGTGCAAAAGTATGGGTTTGAACAAACGCAATCGCTTTGTAGCCTGACTAAAGAAAAAGGCAAAACATACACTAGAAGACTGAAAGTCCTTTGAACAGATCTATATCGAACAAATGAATTATTATGAGAGAAATACTGTCCTTCGAAATATTTTTATGTGTAAATTTTTCTTATGTTCTGCGCATATTTGATTATTCTTTAATAGAGTTTCTTCCTTTCTTTCATCCTCCTGCTGATCTTTATCTAACTTACGTAATGAATAAAAATCGCTGTGAATATAACCGTTTCAATTCTTGCCTATTTGCTCTAAGTCTATCTTTTTCTTTATTAGATCTTTGATGGTATGTCATTTATAAATGATACTGAATCAGATATTTCTATTGTTGTACGGTTCTTTCCTCTCTTCTGTATTTTATATAGCTACGGAACCATTATTGAAATGCACGAAAAAAAGAGAACAAGCAAGTTGGTTTTAGATACCACACGTAAACGACAATACGTAGAAACGTGATTTTAGCAGCACAGATAGATCATGATCGATAAATTTTGACAAATTTAATCCAACAAGGATAGTAATAGAGACAGTACTACTGATAATCGAAGAATACGATTGACACCAGATTCACTCACATATTCTTATAGATGTTAATTCTTGCTTGAAATCCAATGAAATTAAAATATAGAATTATTCTTGATAAGAAGAAAAGCCATTTAAAATTTTATTATTAGTAACAAATATTGGATTTAATATCATTAGAAAAACTTTTTGTTTGTCGAACTCTAATGTAGATATATTTCACATTAGATGAATGTTCCTCATTTTTTTAACTATTTCGATAGTAATAATCTATTCAAAATGATTTTTTTATTGTTTTTTTTTAGATTCATGTAAATATCGAATGTACAGAAAAAAAACTATTTTCATTATATATGCTTCACATCATTGATAGACACAAAATGAAAAATATTACGAAAATTTATTTATTATCTTCATTAACTTGTAAAATGTTGGATTTAGGTAATAGTATCTCATTGTTGACAAGATTGGTTGAACATGCAATTACTAATGATATATCGTTTATTATTATGTATATTTCGTTTTTTTTTTCTTGCTGCCATTTATTGATCTAATGTTCCTTATCTCTATCATTATTAAAATAAAAAAAATAAAAATAAAATGTAAAAATATAAAGTCTAATTAAAAAATGTGTCCAATAACGAAACAAAATCATTAAAAGTTAATCTATTATTCAGTCATTAAAGCTAAACAATGTTATCTGTAAAATGATAAAATTCTACTTATCAATCGTTTTAATATCTGGACGCATATGAATAAGAAAAAATATTCCTTTAAAATTTTTGGGATTTACGAAATAGAATAAAGTGAACTAGATACTAATGAAAATATTTGTTTTGAGAGAACTTTATTTGTATTTTCAATGCAAATTCCGAATAAATTCAATAAATAATGATTAAAAATGAAATATTGTTTTATTGAATGATAATTCTATAGACTGTGAAATTTAATTGAAAAGTGTTATCCAGAATAAAACTTTTCAATAAAAGTTAATACTGATATTAGATTTTCCAGTATCTCAAGATGTATTTTACTCAATACAAAAACACACAGTAAAGATCATCATAGATATGACATTTTGAAGTATGAGAACATTGTTACACGTTATTATTGTCAATATGTACTTATTCTTTTGTTTGTCATCTCTTTTATATGCTCATCAAAAATATCATACTTGTTCTCTTTTTTATCATTCAAAAAGAGTGATGCAAAGATATATAAAACATACTTTGACATTGTTCGATATAAATTGGCTTCTTATAGACTGAATATGATAACTAAACTTCAAGAATCTTTCAATTCCTTTGATTAATACATCTGAGCAGAATCAGTTAAATAAATATATAAACACATTCTATGCTTATTATTTATTATTTGATGAATCAAATATTTTGATTTGTATCCTTTTTGATAGGATCTATGTTTATAAAGTTTTTATAAGTTTTAGTCTATCCGTTGTTTAGACAACGTTTACAGAATAGATAATAGATAGTTTTTTAAGATGATAATGTGAGCACTAAAAAGTTAATATTATCTTTCATTGAAGAAGTGCAAAAAAAATGTCTTTTATTATCATAAGACGTAGGATATCTTAGGTCGGGATTCGACATTTTCCTGAATGGATTCGCGACAACGTGCTATCCAGGTTAGACATCCAGCTCTTCAAGCAGAACTCGATGAGCTCTATCCAATGGACACATCATTCAGTCGGTTTGACAACTCAGTCGATGAGAAAAGCGCTAATTAGTGCTTAATTAATTAATTTTTTTTTAATTAAACCTCTCGCGATCCGCTCAGTAGTGCTCTCCAACAAGGAGATATAGCTCTCCAGATAGATCTCGACGAGCCTTATCCGTCGAACACCTTCATCACTTCATTTGAGGGTGTGGATAGGGTTACAACAAATCCAATGAAGCTCTGTAAGATCAAGTGCCAGAAGGGTGCAATGAATCTGAAGCCTTCAAAATTGAAACGAAATAGTTTCGATTTGGGTATGAACTTGACTTAATTCTCAAGTAACTTGAGTACAGATGTGTGGGACCAGTATCAGTCTCAGTCCTGGTGCCGATAGCTGGGACCCAAACAAAAAGTTTACATATTATCGGAGGATGTGGGTATGGATGTGATATACACTGTACTTTATGTTATTGAATACTCATTTGAAATGTCCGTATTTTTCTTTTTTCTATCATTATCACACAGTTTAACAAACGGAAGACGAATGTATTACATAAATTTTTTAGGACAAAGTAATAAGCAATCAGATACATCAAACACGGATAGACACAAAGTGAGAATGGATGAATGTCAAGGTCAGGATTGCCAAGTTAAATAACTGAATTCATAGATGGCAGAATACTTTGACTCTACTTTTTTTTATAAGAATTTAGATTAAATACAGTTTACAACTACACCTACATCCACATCCTTCGAATATGGCTTGAATTTTGTTGAGCAAAGTTCACAAAAAACAAACGTACATCTTGATCTAGTCACAATTTGACAAGAAATTGTTAAATGATAAAAACCCAATCTGTACTTTTCATCTTTCAACAATACTTTGTTAACCGTAAAGTATGTAAATTATTGTCAAACAAAATGTAATTTCATGTTAATGGATAAATGAATTATCAACAATATTTATTGATTGAGATTTCGATCATATAAATGTTTTTTATTAATTTTATTTATTCTGTTCATAACGCTTTTAAAAAAAAACTATTTGAAGTTATGCAAAAAAAAAGAAGTACAAGAAAAAAACAAAGGTACTTATTTTAAGATAAAATAATATGTTCTTTTTTCACCGAAGAAAAAAAACCTCAAAACTTTCAATAATATACAAACAATAACAGAATGAAAATAAATTTTTGTTGTATACAATAAAAACAAATTTTAAATAAATACATCTAGATGTGTACAAAAATAAAATTTAAAAAAAAAACAAACAAAGAAATAATTGTTAATTGTTCTGATCAAATTGATTTGTTAAAAGAAATGAAATAAGTGATGCTTTTTGTGCATCAAACGCTTCAAGTTGTTGTAAATAATGTAATTGATCTGTTTGTGTTATTGTTGATGAAGCTAAAATAATTTAAATAATGTGAAGCAAAAAAAAAAAGGAAAGATATTATCTCACCAAGAACAGCAATTACATTTCTTGTCACACAACGAAATGCATTTTGTAAATGAATAATAATTGAATTTCGTTGAGCAACAAGTGTACAACGTTCAAATGAATCTTCAACAGCTGTTTGAATTATTTCATAATACACTTTACGTTGACGAGCAACCTACATTTTAAGAATTTGACTTATTAAATAATTATCTTTAAGTTTTTAGTGACTTACTATACATAATGAATGAATTAATTGAGCATATTCTTTATGATAATTTTTCATCTAAATAAAATACAATAACGTAAAACTTTGTGCGACTCGAACTATACGAATCTCGTTTATTAAATAAACTCAGAATAGACATGAAATTTCTTCCTGACCATTTTCTGATACAAACTTTTGCTCTTGAAATATTAGCGACTTCAATATTATTTATATAATCTTAGTTTTTTATGAACTAGCAATACAATCCTCAAAACATGACAGAAATACATGTAAAATTATTTTCTGATTCTAAGCATCTGCATATTTTACGTCAAAATCGAATTTGATAGCATTCTAATAGTTCATTTTTCCATAATCTTAATCGATACTCATATTTTCCTAAAGACAACAAAAACAATTCTCTCTGCTACAAAGACTAATATCCTTCCTTTCGACTACCTTACGTTGTAGGATGTTATCTAACGACAAATCTATTAGCCCGATATCTTTCCTACATCTAATACAAGCTCTAGCTCTAGACAAAAGGCTATCCTCACGAAGAGTTCTTGTGCTGCTCATACTCAGCATACTATCAAACGAATGATTCGAGATAAACAGTCGTTGGTAATCTGTCCAGAGTCATTCTATAACGACTATTCTTTGTTATGCTTGCCGAGAGTACAAATTTCTAAGCAGAATGGGATATTGATGATATTTCTTTTTTTGAAACTTATTATTCTAACTTACAGCAAAAGCAATTAATACATTTGTTAATAATTCTCTGCCACAATAGAATAATAATTCAGCAACATATTCAGATTTCCATGACATTGGTTGTGCTAAAATTAACAAAATATTATTTTAAATATATCGAAATTTTTTATTACCAATAAGTTCATTTAATAAAGCAAGTTTGCTATTACTATTCCATGCTTTTTGTGCATGGGCTGATCGATTAAGTACACTAAAAGCACGACTTAAATCAAAATAAGCTTGTTCTTCATCAACATTTGGATAAGTAAAATAATTTGATCGATCACGAGAAAATTTTTCCCAATCAATTTTATCTTTAAATAAAATCAAATAAATTGAATATATTTTTTTTTAAATTTTTACTTAATGACATAGGTCCAAATAATAAATAAATAAGTCGAGCTTGAAACCAAATCGGTTGTTTATAAAGAATAACATTTAGTAAACAACCACGATGTGCATGAAGTCGAATCGAATCAAAATAAACCAAACGAAAACAAAAACGTATTGAATGTTCAAGTTGAATTTCGATACCGACTAATAATAAAAAACAAGAACTGTTTTGGAGTAATAATCAAATGATAAATATATATACCATGTTCACATGAATAAAATCGATCAATTTTTTTCTTTAATTGTAAATATGAATCTAATTGAGAAAATGCCCAAGCAATTTCTCGTTCAGACCAATGTCTTGTTGCTTCACCAAAAAATCGACCAATATGAGATAAATCTTCAATAGATGAACCATCATCCAACAAGTTCAACTATTCAAAAAAAACCAACAAGGATACACAAGTCCGATTGTCTTCTGAAAAGAATCGAGGTTCTTAGCTTTTTACTGCAATTTAACAAGTATAGTTTCTTGCAAGTCTTCTATCTCTTGTCACTGTTCTTACTTTAGAGTAGAAGCGAATGAAAAATTCTGAAACTATCGTGGTGAACTACTCTCGTTAAAATATTCATAGCTCATCTAATCCTTATCCTGCAGGATAGGATAGGATTTACGCTACATATTTCTAAGTTAACGTCCTGTTTCGAATTAAATAACAGATCTAAGAAAATAGCATATTTCTTTGAATTTTCAACCCACGATCAAGTATTTATAGACTCTTCTCGATTAACACTAACTTATATCGAAATTCTTACCTTTGTAAAAAGTACATCTTTTATAATTTGTATTCGACGCGAAAGTGGCACCAAACTTGTCATTAAACCATATAATCGACCTAGTAGTTATTGTTTTTAATATTAAAGCTTATTTCTTTTTTTTTTTTTCTTATTTACCAAGATTTTCCCAAGCTCCTGATCGACGACGATCTGGTGTTGTTTCCAATATTAATTTAAGATAACGAGTACCCATTGATGATCGTAGAAAATTTAATATAATAGAAAAATATTCATTACTTGTATTAGCTAATTGATGAAGTTCATGTGCTAAACAATAAAAAAAAAGCATATAAATATCTAATTGATTATTAAGAAAAAGAAGGAAACAGACGAGATAATTTTAATAAAATTAAATCACGTATTTCAATTGGTATTTGACTAAGATAACAAATATCAGATCGAACTAATGATGGTCTTAGATTAAATGACCTAGGAAAAAAAAAACGATTTTTATTGGTTAAATTAAATTTCGCTCAGTTTTTTTTTTAACTTACATAAATTGTAAAAAACGTTTTTTTGTTGGTAAGGATGATGATAATGGATCATTTATAGAAAAATATTTACGTTTTCCGCTGATACTCATCATGTTGTTAATGATAAAAAAAAACGATCCGATCGATTAATTCAACTTGGACGGAAAATTTTCTTGTATAATAGTCAAATATGTTCATAATTATCTATTCATTGACAATTAACGAATAAACTATTTAACTAAAATTAAATTTTGATTTAAGTTCTAAAAATTATTTATTTTAATATATAAAATGAATAAATTCATGTTTTTCTTTATGTAGATGTCGCTAGTTATTAGATAACAATTGTTCATCCAATCGGATGAATAAATGTTTGTCGTAAATAAATCACATTCGAAAAAATAAAATAGATTGTTCTCTTTTCACCAAATTATAAATAGTCCTAATGTTAAACATAAAATGTTTATGATTGATGCAGAAAAATCCTTCATTGATTTATTTTGTATGACATATGTGTTTAACAAATATATCATCGATCATGACCGATTCATCATCTTTAAACAATAAAAATGATGGGATTTTACGCGTTATTTATGATTATACAGGCAAAGAAGAAGATGAATTAACATTAAAGTATGAGAAAAAAACGAACTAAATATATGTATAAATAAAAAAATTTTTGTTTGTTTTTTAAGACGTGGAAGTGTTGTAGAAGTTTTATCAAAAGATGAAAAAATCTCAGGTTCAAAAGGATGGTGGACTGGTAGACTTGTTGATTCAGAATCTGTTGGTATATTTCCAGCAAATTTTGTTGCTAGTTTTGAACCAAATTTACGTGTTATTGAAGAAAAAGATTTACAAATTGGAAATTTAATTGGTAGTGGTGGTTTCGGGTAAGAAATTTAATCGAAGAAAAATACCTCAATTCTCAATTAGATTGTTCTTATTTTTCAATAATAAAAGTTTACAAACTTTCTTTTTTAAAAAAGAAAAAAAAAAAAAAAATCAAAGACCTTTGTATAAATTGATCATATTTTTGCAGTTTGCATATTTTGAAAGTTCAATATAATTTGACTCCTTCTAAATTTTTTGTTTTTATTAAACCTATAAAATAGTTATTGTGATTTTTCTGACATACTCTACATTAAAATGGAGGATTTTCTAAAAATTTCATTTTCTTTTTGAATAACTGGAAAAATTATCTAACGACCTAAAACGAGTATGGAAAAGTATAGGAATAGAAATTTAAACACTTCTCCACAAACCCATACATCAATAATGTATCGCTATAATATAAGAATTTATTTATTACATTCTTGAAAGATTAAGTAATAGGATGAATGAAGAAATGTATCTTAAAATAGATAGAATAACACAATCTTCCTGTGATTAGCAACAACAGTTACATTCTGTTTGATATTTTAATCTTGCAGATGTTGTATCAATAACTTTTTTTTCCATAAGTATCATTCTCAAAAAAAAAAAAACAGTTACTGAATTCTAATTTGGAAATTTAATGATGATTAGTGATCAGCACATTTCAATTCAAGTGTTACTATTTAAAAGTTCCCTAATGATTCAGAATCACAACATTATGTTACAGGGAATGTGAATGAGCGTATGGTTAGTCTATGATAATCATAAAATGTAGATACATAATGTCAAAAAAGTATCATTTTTTATGCGCTAATAAAATCTATTCATACAGAAAATAAATTAAATATTTTCTATCTTGAAATAATCTAATAATGAAACACATAATGTTTTTCTATTTTAGTCATGTTCATTATGGAAAATTTGGTGATACTGATGTAGCAATAAAAACTGCAAAATCTTTAACAGCATTTAGTTCGATTGATACACCATCATCAAGTAAATCTAATGATGATGAATCATTCGATGGTGTACAAAGAAAACTTATTGATGGACTTTTACGTGAAGCATGTCTCTTTTCTAATCTTCGACATTCAAATATTATTAAATTATTTGGTGTTAGTCCATCAATATCAAGAAGAAATCTTTATCTTGTTATGGAATATGCACATGGTGGAGCATTAAATTATCTATTACAAAGAAGAAAATCTGGTCTATATCCAAATGTATTTATTCAATATGCTAGACAAATAGCTGATGGAATGAAATATTTACATGAAGAAGCACCAGAACATATTATTCATCGAGATTTAAAATGTTCAAATGGTTAGTTTTAAAACAAAAGCAAAAAAAAATATATTAAATTATTCACTTTTTTTATTGTTTTTCTTTATTTTAGTTCTTATTATTGAAGCACTTGAAAATATTCATAATGATAGTGAACTTTTAAATAAAACATTAAAAATAACAGATTTTGGTCTTGCAAGAAAACAAATACAATCATCAAGCATGTCAGCTGCTGGAACATTTCCTTGGATGAGTCCAGAATGTATTCGTAACAATGAATTTTCAACGAAATCTGATGTTTGGAGGTAATCATCATCATCAAGAAAAATATACCATATTTGCAAGTTTATTTCGAATGAATAGATTTTTCTGTCTTATCTTACAAGAAAAATTTCATTTGGGATTGATTAGAGATGTATGAGACCACGTTTGTTTTTTTTTGGGATATAGTTTTTCTGATTTATTTATTCCATGACAAGGACTTTTTTTTCAATCATTTCTCTTGCAAGAAAAGATGATTTGAGTCAAGTTATTGTTGTCATTTTCTGTTTATTTTTATGAAGAACAATATAACAGCAAGTTTTTTATGTCACGATACCTTCTTCCTAGTTTTTATTTACGAAAACAAAATAAGAAATCTTACACAAAATAACATGATACAACTACTCTAGCCTTATCAGCAGAGTAAAAGCAGTAAAACATTAGTTGTTATAAATAAAAAACTTTAAATTTAAAAATTATTTACAAGCAAAAAAAAAAAATATTTATTAATAGTAAAAATTACGTTTTTATTGAGTGAAAAATAAAATCATTAGTTAAATTTTTTTCCTACAAAAAAAATCATCCATGTCTTCTGAAACTAATTTTGCTGTTGAATTATCACTTTTTATTGTTTTCAATGAATGACTTACACTTGATTATTCCGGCTGTCTTGAATTATGTTCTAATTGATGATTTACTTAAAACCATATAATATTTCATTATAATCTTTAGTTTGAGTTGGAACAACTTTTGTGTTGTGATCCAAGTCTCATTGACCGGGATCGAAACTAAACTTAGTTCTGTACATCTCTAGTAGTGATGCATTGATTTACCATCGTTGTCATATAATCAATATTCACGTTTGTGAGTCTGTCGAAATATAAAAGAGTATGTTGAATATCTGCTGTAGATATAATGAAGTAGTAGTATGATAAGACATATGAATTTCACATTGATCCGAATCGTGCGTTCAATTGTAATTATAAAATGTTTCAATACTGTTTTTATGCGTTGAATCCTAATATGTTTGTCTTGTAATATCAGCTACAATAACGCCCTGTTATGTACTCACATAACCTTATGCATTGGGTCAAAGAATGCAGGATACGAGAATTTGTACTTTGTACTCTGATACATGCAATCTTATCTTCCTTATGAATTGGATATAGGTGAAAAGAATACATATATTCCTGATAGAAGTGTATGAATAAATCAAAGTGCTTAATTTTTAAATGTACATAAAAAAAAAAAAGGATAATTTTATCTTCGAATGAAATTGAAATAAGAAATTACAGATATGCATAAGCATTTTCAAAGGTTTATACTGTTCTTAAAATCTCTGTTTTCTTTTTCGTATGTAAAAGAAATGATTATTTTATCTAAATAATTTTTAGTTTTGGTGTTCTTCTTTGGGAATGTCTAACAGGAGAAATTCCTTACAAAGGTTTTGATCAAATGCAAGTTGCTTTTGGTATAGCTACTAATAGATATTCTCTACCTATACCAAGTACATGTCCAGAAGAATTTTCACAATTAATGAAAGGTTTATTATCAATTTTTGTCTTTATTATTTAAATATATATATGAAAATAAATCGCTTAGATTGTTGGCAACTTGCTCCACAAGATCGACCAACATTCAGTGAATTATGTGAGCAAATTAATAAAATTATTGAAATTAATTATACAAATAATCAATTGAATAATATGGAACCAAATGAAGAAACTTATTCATCATTACAACAAGATTGGCGTAAAGAAATTGAAGATATTTTTGAAGAATTAAAAACTAAAGAACAAGTGAGAAAAACATAGACTATACAGAACAAAGCGTACATAAGAATGCATTTCGATTCCTTTTGATTTTCAAGTTCCAATATAATTGAGTCATATATAAAATTAATTTATAATAAAATCGTTCACTTAAAATATTATTTTGAATTTATTAGGTGGTATATAAATCTCTTACATTTTGACTTTAAAAGATTCCATTCATCTTTTAATTATTCTGTTAATGAAATTTCCTTCATACTTAGTCCCAGAGTTGTAACCGGTCCTGTCTGGCCGGTTTTTATTTTCTACTATTTGTCTAAACTTTTTTAATCAAAGTTTATTTCATTTCATAAAAAACACAATCAAAACTGTGTTACTTGGAATAAAGCTCTCAACTTATCTCATTGATGATTTGTTAGAGGCTAAATTTAAGGTTGAATCGTCGTTTAAAGAGAAATATAGATTTTTTCTGTAAAACCCAAGTGACAAAACTCAAGATTTGCAGATTAGCAATCAAGTATTGGGTACATAAGTCTTTTTTCTCACAAAATAAACATCGCATATTCATCTTTAGGAAAATTGACCGATATAAACGACTATAACATCATATTTTCTCTTAAAAATCAATAAAAACCTAAGCAAAAGAAAATACGAAAATGAGTTCTTTTTTTTAAGCCTCTCCTTATAACTGCCAGTAAATGAGCAAACAAACAGATCCATTTTTACCAGTCTGAAAAGTTTTTTTTAGACCCATCGGACCGGACTGGTGTAAAAATTTCCGAACGCTTACAACTCTGCTTAGTCCACTTCGCTATCAATAGAACTCTTCAAATGCAACACAAATAACAACTTTATGCGGTCATAAAAAAGTGAATGACTTAACAAAATCCTTAGTCCAAACAAATATCACACGTCTTAGAGATCAGTTAAAAAATGAATTTAATAAAAGCCATTATTTTATAGCTTATTCGTGCAGACCGTTGTCTTCTAATTACATTGTACAAGCTTAGAATTTGCTTTCCACTATCCAGATGATCTTATGATTAAACTCATTTTTTGACTGATCTCTGAGAGAGAATATTTGGCCGAAAAAAAACATTTTCGAACTCAGACTTGATCGAATCCACTGAGCCTGAGCTGCTCGGGCTTGATACAAGCTTAGATTGAAGCAATAGAAATTTTTTATACGATCAAGTGGATTTGAAACATTATTTTGAGTGACCAATTTTATTATAAAAATATATTTTGAATAAAGTTTTATTAGAATAACTTTGAATCACTGTTTATCTTTATTTATTTTTTGTCAAATGAATGTTTACATTATTGGTTAGTATCTATAACTAACTGCCTTTTTAATATTCATAAAGATAGACTCTGTTCAAAGTTATGATCAGGAACTTATGATCTTTCATTCAATATATAATTAGATTGAACTTTGAAAATCAAAAGTAGCCGAAATGTTTTTTTTTTTTATTTATGTCTCGATCGTTTAATTTCTTTTGATTTTGATTTTTCGTTTTAAGGAAATTCGTGATCGTGAGCAAGCAATGCTTCAATTAACAATTCAACAAAGTCATCAACGAATGCGATTACAAAAATGGGAACAAGAATTACATGAACGTGAAATGCAAATTATTGAACGTGAACTAAAATTATTAATGTCAACTGATAATCAAGAACGTCTCTATCAACAAACACCAAAAGTACAAAAACGTTCAGAACATTTTGGACGTGCACTTATACATGCAGCACTTAATGGTTCTTCTGCACTTTCAACAACTACTGCTGCAAATTTAATTAGTGCTCCAACAAGTTTGCTTTATTTTTAATTAAAATTATTTTCAATTTGTTCAAATGATTGTTTTTTTTTTCTAGATTTTCGTCATTTAGTATCTATATGTCGTGAACATAATTTACATCATTATCCAGCAATTGATTGTGATTCATCCTCAACTATTCCTAATACTACATCAGCATCATCGTCAACACAATTATCATGTTCAACAAATAATATACTTTCATCAAATTCAACAACAAGACTCTTAGATTCTGATTCATCCAATGCTCAGCATACTGCACCTGATGCATATACAAGTCATAGTACACCAACAACACCGAATTTAAGTCGACTTCGAACATTAACCTGTACGTATTGCAATTAATTATAAATTCTAATTTTTTTTCTTTTACTTTAAAATAAATTTTTATAATAATTAATTAAAAGAATAGCATATATATATATATATAAATATATCTAAGACAAATTCTATATTTTCTAGCAAGTGGAGATCTTATTATAAATAAAATTGATGATGAAGAACCTCTAATAATCAATGATGGTAAGAAAACAAAGCATAACGGAAGGTTTCTTTCTTACATTGATGACATGCAATATAGTAACATAGGTATTTTTATATCTTTATAAAATGATTTCTCTCGCGCTATCATAATATGTTTCATATTAAATATCTAGAGAGAAGAGTTTTCATTTGCTTTCTATCACTATTTCGAGCTCACATCATATATATCATTTAGATTCATTATAGATTATATGCTTTCTTTTTCTTTTTCTCTTCTTTTTATTCTGCTCATCATAATTCTTTATTAACATTTTAATAATATATTCTTATTTTTTGCATGAAATACATTTTATCGATGATAGAATTAAGCTCTCAACAATTAGAAAAAATAAAACAAAAAATTATTTTTTTTTTTTGTTTATTTAATTCATTATAAGAAAATACAAAAAAAAACGCATATTTTATTTTTAGTTCATGCTCCAATTATATCTGATGAGTTTGATAATAATACAAATGAAAAACTTCCTGAAAAATCACGTTCTTCATCAACTAGTCAAACTAAAATAGTATCAAAACTAAAACATCCACATTGGCATAAGGCTAAAGCATGGTCGCCATCATCATCAACAATAAAACGAAAACCTGGAAAAAGCAATGCACGTCTTGGCGAATCTAAATGGTATATAGAACCTCTATCATCTATGAATTCAAATAATGATACTACAACAATATCGAGTACAAATTCAACTCCAACTATTGATCGATCAACACAACAATTAGGTAAATAAAAATAAACTAAAATTATCTTTCTTTTTTTTTCTTTATTCTAATCGTATCATTCATTGTTTTTATGGTTTCAGAAAATCCCAATGAAATAAGTAAGCTTTAAAAAAAAATTAAAGTATATCAACTAATAATTTGCATTATTATTATTTTTTCATCTAATATTCATTCATACAGAAACAATTGATCATTGTTAAAATACTTCGTACGCAAAGACTTTTCTATTTCTTGGTCTTCTTCTTAATACATAGCTATAAAATAGCATTAAATTAACACTTAGATTTTAGTTCTTCTTCTTCTTCTTCTTCTTCTTCTTCTTTTCACTACTTCATATAATACTGATTGATTAAGAGCACCTCGGAGAAATTTTCATTTTAATATCCATTTCAAAATATATATTTGTTACCACTTATGAATGAATTACTTGAACTGACTCTTGTTGTTTGAACTCACAAGGGAGCCTCGATATAACTAGAAAAAGCTGTTTTTTTGTTCCAAGCTTAGTTATTTACTGAAAAATTAAATAATGAAATTTTGACCTGAAATTTTCTAAGAACTATTAGATTTACCAATGCGTTGCTTTCGTTTTGCAGAGAATTTCTCAAAATGGATTGAAAATTAAGTAAAATGGATATAACTCGGCTCTAGAGACCTATGAGCACGAAACCTCTTGGGATTTTTCTAGACTAACTGAGATCTCCTTATAACATTTATTATTTTGGGATTTATTTAAACCAACAGATTTATCGGAATTTATTCATTGATATCATAGATGTTCATCACAGCTGGAAATCTGTCATCGACTCGCAAACTTCTTCGAATAGCTCTTCCACCATTGTGATAAATTAGTACAGTTAGATTGAATCCATCAGATCCACTAGGATTCTGACTGTTGAATTTGTAAACACTCAAATTGAATATAAATATATGCACTTTTAAAGTCTTCCTAAAAAAACTGTTGTAATAGTATTTTTGAAGCATCTCCTGGACCACGATGATTTTAAAAAAAAGTGTTACTATGAACGTCTCTGACTGCTATCTATAATACTGTTCGTCAACCTTAGTGAAGTGCCTGTCCTTAATCTCATGTCTTCCATTTGAAGATATGATGTATCAAGGAGTTTATAGAAAAATCTTGGCAGTTGTTAGTTTATGATCGAGCATATATCATTTGAGGAAGATAAAATGACTGATTTATTTTGATGAATATTGTTAACAAATATCATATTATTTCGAAATGGATTCTTAATTTGCTTATTTTGCACGTTAAAACATCATTTGTTTTAGTTAATTTAACAATTTAAATTCACTGATATGCTTTTTGTTTTTCTTCGCATAGATTCCTCTTCTTCTTCAACATGCTCAACACCAAATGATCGTTCATTACTTCGTGGTATTTTTGATATTAATTCTATGTTAATTTCTATTGGACTTGGTCGACCTCCACCTGCTCGATTGAATTTTTCCGAATTTATCTTATCTACACCTTCTTTTTATACTTCATCATCTTCTTCTTCCACTACAACAATAAAAAGCATTGTTAATAAAACAATGCTTCGTTCAACAAGTGAAACAGCAAATGGACAAAATCCATCACTATCATCTTCGACTAATACAACTCCATCTCCATTAATTAAAAAACAACATAAACGAGCTTGTTCATCACCTATAACAGATACTCTTGCTCAAACAAATGGATCTCCAAACATGGGTTATCGAGCAGGACCTTGTTATTCAACTATTCGACCTAATTGTCTTATACTTTCTTCTAAACCACCAGCATTATCTTCAGCGATACCAAATATCAGTCAATCGGATTCACACTTAGTTGATAGTCACTTTAGTCATAGAAATGAAACTACAACAATAAACAATTCAAAACAAAAAAATAAAAAAATAACTCATAATAATAGTGAAACATTTCGTTCAACGCAATCATCTGAAATATGTCCACCAATGACACACTCAATTATTTCATCATTGAATATGTCGACTTCTCAACCACAATTAAATTTTTCTCATATACTTGATATTGATAGTGAAGAACAAAGACAACATGAAGCCGGAGTTTTAACACCAGACATTGATAAAAAAGAAGTATATGAATCACATTAAGATCTTGAAGTAGATTTTTTTCATTAAAAGATTTCTTCTTTTTGTTTCTTTTTTTGAAGTCTTTTTTTTTTCCTTTGTTTTTAACTTTTCTTTACTTCTGTGTTAAAAGTATATATAGTGCCATTTCTATATTGTATTATTATGTGTATGTTTATCTATGTATGCATGTTCTTCGACTCTTTTGTAATTGTATGTATTCGTATTTCAGCTAAAACTTTCTCTATTTTGACTTTAATTATTCGAAGAAAAGAAAAAATATGAATAAAAAGCCACTATAATATATTTCTTGGATGAGTAGTTTTTCTTTTTTTGTGTGTGTGTGCTATATTTTCTGTTCATAAAAACACTATTTATATCTTTTTTTTTGGCATGTATATAAACGGAATGGAGAAAAACTGAATTAATATTTCAAATTATTGATAATAATATTTTACGGCTCTTTGAATTATTGTGACACTCAAATAGATGATGTATGTGTGTTGAATGATCGAAAATAAGAAATTATCAGGTTGTTTTGTACAATAGAGGGATACTGATTAACTCTGAAATTTTAGATTTGAGTAGTCTCTGTGCAATATATTTAATAAATATTAAACACAACCGACAGATTCAAACTAGTTTGAGATGTTGTAGAGAGTTCTAAATTGACTATTTTTACAATAAACAATTAAACTATGGTTGAAATATATTGTGCAATTTAAATAAAATAACAAAGTCGAATCAGTTATATAATGATAATTATTATTTCTATCAGGTTCTACTGAAATAAATATTGTTCATAATAAACATAAAAGGTCGTTACTTAGGCTATAAATATGCAACGCATTCAATTTCACATCTGATCAAAAACTGAATTAGTCTGGATTTTTTATGACTGATATTGATATCGATCTGAGAATAGAGTAGACTGAACTGGATCAACCAGTGTAAGAACGGTGACCGTCTAGTGTGATATCTGTATCAGTACCGGTTCCGTCTGTGCATCTGATATTAAAAAGTAGACTTAATTGAATCAAATATTAGTCTCACGAAATTGTCAAGTTATAAAAAATATCTATAATTTAAACACGTATTATTTATTTTCTTTAAAACCTATTATCATTTAATAACACTGACGCCTAAAAACGTTTTTTCTTCTCGATTTGGTATTTGATTTAATTATTAAATTACATTGTTTGATGATGGTAACACTGAAATGGAAGCACTTTCATATTTGAGCAGCGTGAAATGTTTCAAACACATGAAATCTTTCTTAGTATGGCCAACTCGAAAATGTTAGTAGAATACATCTTTAAATATGAATTAGTAAAAAAAGAATTCTTCAATTGGATATCAATCGATGGAAGAAGCACAACCCTTTTAATATATGACTTTCATGAAAATGTTCGATAAATGAGAACTGAGACAATGTGCTCACAAACAATCTATATCGTTTAGTTCATGTTCGTAACAACATCAGCATCTTTAAATAGAACTTAACAAGCTCTATCGAACACAGTCATTTTGAATATCGTTTTATGAAACTATAGCTTTGATTTTTTTTTCTGAAAATTACTGATGATGAATATCTTTTGAAGAATTCAACTCGAACTGAAGCAAAGCCAATTAAATTTTTATTGATAGGAGATCTGACTGGTCTTTATCGATGATAAAAATTCCAGTGAGTATACAAGTGTCATAATGTGAAAAAGACGAGATATCGTAACACTTGATCACACCGAGTGGAAACATGTGTTATACAACATAAGACTGCTACCCACGAAAAAAAAATTTCAGAAAAACCGCGGTTTTTTCAGATGCCGGAAGTTAGACCATCTATGCGTTTCTTTAAAACCGCTCAAAATTGCGGTCTCAAAAACCGCGGTTTCGAGAGGTTTCAAAGAAACGCATAGATGGTCTGACTACCGATATAATAGAAAACTGCTCAAAACCGCGGTTTTTCCAGACCCACTAGAGTGAACCGACTCCGGCATGCCGGCCATAACTTGTAACCTGAAGCTTTCAGGCATGGTGCCCTTCTAGGGGCAGTGAAGTGAAATCTCTCGAGCTCCATTTCCACAAAGTAACTTTCTAGAGTCAGTTGAATTATCTGTGTAATGATCGAAAAATTTGGCAAAAAAAAGTGGGGCACGCCATCCTGAGTGTCCTTACACATTACGTTACACGTCGATATGCACCACGGTTTCCTGAATCGCGGTTCTGTCAGTGACGAACGTGGTTTTTAAAACCGTGTCTGCCAACGGTGTAGCACATCACGGTGCGGATACGTGAAACCGTTACTAACCGCGATATAGAACTCGGCGATCTCGCCACAGAAAATCGCGTTCCTTCTAGTTATACCGTGGTGCAATGATAGAACCGCAATGGACTTTATTTTTTTAAAGTTGTCGTGGATTACTTTTAAAATAAAATGAGTCTTCTACCATATGAATTCTCTTGAAACAGTCTGCATTAACAATCATTCATTTTTATTAATTTATCGAATAATTAACACTGTTTTTTTGTGATTCCACTACAATCACTTCTCAACAATAAGAGATTAAAAAATAAATAAAAGCTGCAGTATTTTTTATCAGTCGATTTGTGAAATTTCTAGGACGACAATTTGCAGATGAATTGAAAATCCTTCTANAATCATTCATTTTTATTAATTTATCGAATAATTAACACTGTTTTTTTGTGATTCCACTACAATCACTTCTCAACAATAAGAGATTAAAAAATAAATAAAAGCTGCAGTATTTTTTATCAGTCGATTTGTGAAATTTCTAGGACGACAATTTGCAGATGAATTGAAAATCCTTCTATTGTACTACATCAAGTCTCTTCTGGTATATCACTTTAATATAAAAATGATAATGAACAGATGCATTTCAAATTAATAGAGATTTTGTTAAAACAAAATGAAAAGTCACCGCGATTATAATACAGAATACCGCGGTTTATAAAACCGATAATAACCGCTATAATAAAAACCGTGGTTATGAGTGCACACACCGCGGTTTACATTGGTTATCCACATGACACCGCGGTTCTCTACGATGCAACCGCGGTTTTCCTAAAATAATTTTTCCGTGGGTATACTGATAGTATCATGAGTGAAGATTTATGACAGAAACAACTGCAGCAATGATTTTCGTCATATTGCAGAAAAATATCGAAATGCAATTAAGTTATTGGTGAAAAAACAAAATAAAGATAATTATTTCTTTTTAAATAAGTGATTGTTTATTAAAAACTGCCTTTTATACAATGTTACAGTCTGAAGTGTATATATTAGAGTCTTAAATTACAAAGTTCAAAAAATGTTACAATGATAACTCAAAATGATTCAATAAAGTAACTATGAAAAGAGTTTTTATAAAACCTATCGAATCATTATTTAGCGATCGATGGATATTCAACGATTGATTCTGTATGCGACTAAGACGACTTTTGAGAAGCCAGATCTTTAATTCCATCAAGTCCTTTTTTGGCTATATAGTTGGCAATTGATTTGGATGCAGTGTAAACGTAAACGATGAATCTCTATGGTTTTTCATTTGCACTATTAATGATAATAATCTGAACCACGCAACTTGATTGATAATTCAGATCTCTGGTAAAACTGTGATGATAGTATAAATGTTGATCACAAACATCAACTTCCAGCTCTATGTGAAATTTGAAAAAACTTAACAACGACATTCAGAAGCAATAATACAACAGTATAATTGCTGTATGCTATCGACAAGAAGAGAATTAGTACTATTCAGATCTTCTGTCAGTGTTTTATACAGTATATCATGACGTGTCATTCATGCTAATTAAGTCCATATAATTGTATACTATAGCAGATAAGTTTCAAATGACAATGGTTGAATTGTAATGAAATATTCCAGTTCGATAACTTAATAGTAAGATAGTTAAGAGTAAACAGTTTAGTTGATGACGAAAAGAGAGATATTCATTAGTGAAAAGATAAAAAATGCACTTGTAATTGCCGTTGAAATTGATTGTTTTTATAGAGGATCCACAAACCGGAAGGCAGTTGATGAAACAGACTACGAATAAAGAACTGAAAATCTTTATTTTCCGAAAAGGCTATCATCCGACATTGCATGGAAGTTAAGTTGTGGGATAAAAGATGCGCGTAAATAATTCGTACTTTGTTGCTTCGGCCAATAATCTTGTTAAGTTTTCTGATACATTAGTACACTATTATCTACAATTACTAGTGTTTTTGTTTGCTTCTGAAAAAAACAAAGAAAAACATCAGTTAGCTATATTATATTCTTGCGAATAGCATCCATGACAATCGTCTCAGAAGATATTAGTAAGCTAATGTCATGTTTCTTTTAGATTTTCAGATAAAAAAACTTTATACTTTTCCTATTGGTCATCCAAAATAACGAATCAATTGGCTCCGATGAAAGTGTTTAATTTTCATTCTACAAAAAATACCGTTAACGAAAAACTACACTAGTCAATGGCAGCACCTTTTTTACTATTTTGAGCTTACCGGCATTTAGAAGTTGTGATTCGATAACCTAGTGTAATGATGTTATTGCATGGAAACAGCTGGGAATTGTTAAGAATAATTTCAATTTTCGAGGTAAAGGCAGTTCGAACTACAAGATGGATTGAAAAGGTATTGTCCTCAGATACCTTGCTATTGAAGATGTTGCGACATTGTGCGATAAGCTGCACTTCAGTATAATTAAGCAATAGACTGCATTGAAGTTGTATCAGTGAAAGCGAGCTTATTTAGCCATACTGACGGTGACTACTTGACACCAAATAGAGATTGACGAGTCTCAAGATCGAATTATGGTAAATTTATCAAAGTTAGAATCAGTATGAGCTAATGCACTCGTAGTTTTGGTCCATTTAACAGCACCACAAGTATTAATACATGCATATAGAAAATGAACAAATTTCTACGTTTATTGATTTTAATTCATAATTAGGTTATAGACAAATTTTTTGCTGTTACAATACAATTAAGAAGGTTGCTAATTGAAACCTGAATATAAGTAATGAACCCACTATCAACCATTCAATATCATTCAATTTTCACATTTGCTGATAACGTTTTTTAATTTGTCATTGTCAGAATGTAATATGTGAAATAAAAGCCAACGCGACCAATTAATGATCTAATACTTTCTGATCGTTTTTCTTTGCAGAGAAACAATATGCTTCGTACATAGATCTTATCCCAGGGTATCATAACAAGGATGTCCCATGTAGCTTTTTATGTGAATGATTTAACTACACTATTAATTATATGAAAATAAATACAAATATCATAACACAAAAAGCGAAATTGAGCGGTATATAATGAGCTAGTAATTTGGGGAAAAATTCGCTATGTAAAAGAGAGAGAGAGAGGTAGAGAAGGCAAAAATAAATTATTATGGTTGACTTTAAGAGAACACTTTATGTTGACCATACAGAAGCGTCATCTGTCACAATTCTCCCAAGAATCAATTCGATATGAAGCATGGAAACATAATGATTGAACTCTGAAAACATCTTAGAGTCTTCTACTTCAAATAAAGATTACAATTTTCCTTCCATCTTTGCAGTGGCGATAACACTTTAATACTGTATAGAAAGCTGCAAAAAACTTTCTTTCCTTAGGTACAGCTAACAAAAACAATGCTCCACATTTTGTCGATATTTTATCATTCCTCAACTAATACCATAGTAATACAATTTCAATAAGAATTATGTGACAATAGCATTAATGCTTACCTCAAAGAAAAAAAGTAAGGCAGGTGAATACTTGTTTGAATAGCTTTTAATTAGAAACGAGCTACAGATCTGGAATTTTTACCATTGGAAAAAAGAGATGAAGATGCGTTCAAACTTATACAGTAAATTCTTCTTATATTTGTTTTCTGAAACTTCTAAAATCAATTGTTTTAAAATAATCAAGTGCTAAGAAAATGATTTTTCTTATCAAAATTCAAGAGCAAAAGCGTATTCTTTAATAGATATCACTAGAAAAAGCAACTTACAGTTCCAAGTACAATACTTATAACGCCAGAATAATTTAATCTGAACATCTCAATTTTACACAACTTAGTAAATCTTCAATCTGCGGTTCAAATGTACCCCAGATGATTGAAAACTTTGAAGAAAAAACAGGTCATAAAAAACGATAACATGATTCGATGCATCTTCATTTTTGCTTTCCAACGGTGAAAATCACAGTTTTCTATCTTGTTTCTATCGAATTTTATTCACAAAAAATAATCAAAGGGTTTTCTCAAGTTTTCTACACGGTATTAAAATGCTGCCACACCTAGTGTTTTCATTAATATAAATATATGGATATAAATCAAAATAAGAACTATATTTGTCATCGAATAAAATATACAAGTGTATGTAAACTGCAGATAATCCTTTTTACATGTACCAAATTATTCTAGACAACAAATAAAAAAATAGAAAGATCTCTATACCGAAAAAACGAAAATTGGCTGATGCGAATATTAGTCGAGATTTTATAATTAGAGAAAAAAACTGTTCTCATCAAAAATATTGAGTCTCAATTTCAGATATAAAAATGAATTACTAGTAACTATTTTAATAGAACAATGTTACATAAATCGAATGATTGAATAGAAATGAACCAGATAGATAAAAAAAAAGACGAAGAAACAAGTACAGAAAAAATTCATGGATACAAAAAAAATGATCCGATAGGTATGAAAATTAATATGTTTAAAGTTTGGAATGCGTGCTACAGTATCATCAGATAAATTATTTAAACAATTGTCAATTACAGTTTGTGTAGATTCATTATAGTTAACAGCACGATCACGATTTTTTTCCTCAAATAGTCGAATTTCACTTGAAACAGCATTTTCAAGTTGGTTGTGATTATTATTTTCATGTAAAATGATTGTATTAATAGGATTAGTATGAATTCGACCTTTACATTTAAGCGTTCGAACAAATTCGCATTTCCAATAAATTTTATCATCAGTTGTTTTATCGATGGTATAACAAAAGCCTTTACAAAGTAATAGAGGTTTGTTTCTTTGAGTAGTACTCAACTTGAATGTTGACATTTTAGAAAAAAAATATGGAATACTCGCAGTGGCTTAATATATATTCTATTCAAATTTTTTTAATCTAATTAGCTTTAGGTCAAAAGTAATCTGATTTATCCCAACATACACTATTAAGAAGTAGAAGCTTGTTTGGATTAATTAATCAAGAATTTATATCAATTCCCATACATCAGAGAAAGATGAGTTCTTTTTCGTAATACTCTAAAAATTGTTTATAGTTTCATATCCATCCTATACCGTCGATGATTAAATTATGTCTCAACTAGACATTTTATTTTTTATTATGGTTTTCTTGAAATCATGAAACTCTCGACCATTCTCTCTTCAGGACTAATTTTCGTAACGACTAATTTTCGTAGACCCCTCTATACCAGTATCTTTGCTCAGCCATTATATAAAAGTTAATTGTCCACTTAAAGAGGGTGTGGGTGTTGATTGAGAGAACATCCACACCTACCCACATCTCTTATTTAAAACTATGTACTACGTTTTTTCTTCGATCAAGTATGTATTTGTTAACACAGATATTACTCTTCAATAATATTTGTAACGGTAGAAGATATACCCTGTTTATTTTGTATGCATGTACATATATCTGCATTCTTTTTCCATTAAGTACTCAACTCTTGACGTAAGATAGGTGTCTCGTATTTAATATATATGAACTTTGTCTTACATAAAGTAGTCAGTTCATAGTAGTTAGATGATATTAAATCTCCAGTTTTGAATGCTTCTGAAATCTTTTTTTATCAATTTATTTTTCTTTAATGTTGACTCGAGAATTAGTGTAGTAAACTATACATGAGATTAGATTAGATTTAATACTAATATCTCTATTATTTAATTACTTCGCTATTTGTTGAATTTTATTTTTATTTTTTAGATTATTAGGAAGGATAAATGAAACCGGTAAGTATAAAGATAATTAAATGAGAATGTCCAATTTGGCTGGAGGTTCAATTATTTTTCCTTCAGCTTTATTGATATATCGAAATAAAACAATGATATATCATCGAAGCAGCATGAGAAAAAAAAATTGGGAGCTCCAATCAGACTGGACACTCCAACGATTAGTTTTTCAATTTTTGGAGAGCGGAGGAGAGATAGGAAAAGCTTATATGGAATACGATAATAATCAACATTGTATACGACTGTGTACGGTCGTGTACAAGTCGTATTTCGTCGTGTACGACACGACAATATACAGTAGTAATTCTGGTGGCAAGTAATACGGTGAAATACGATCGTTTACGAGTGTCGTAATGCTCGTCCTGGGTAGTTACCATTGACTATTTAATAAAGAAGAAGAATCGAAATGAAATGATGCATTATTCACGAAAGATCAAGAAATATGCATGATCAAGCAGTCCTGGTGATTGAAACTGGACCGAATTTGTATCAAACCAACCAGATTTAGAAAATCATTTATTCATAAGCGAAGTAAATGCATTGAACGGTCTTTTTTTGTGCTGTTGTCGACAATTGATTGTGTCACGTGAAAATCGATGAAGAAGTGATTCTTTTTTTTAGAAATAAAAAACTGAAAAACGATGTTTGTTTATCTAGATTTTTTTAATTGGAAACTGGTTTGATTTGTTCTTTCAACCACTTTTCATATGAACATGACTACTGAAAAGTCAAGGTCCATAACAAAAATATGTAGAAAGTAAATCACACATCAAACAAGAGATCAAAATAGGGAGGAGAAAAGTGTAACTACTATCTATTATGTTTTAAAACATATTGAATATCCATCCCAAACTTTCTTCTAAGTACACACTCAATGAAGGAAATACCAACAACGAATAATTCTTTGTATTAATTTCTCAAACTAAATCAATTTATTCATCAACAACAAACTAGATTTCAAAGTGAGAAATTTAATAGCATAGAACTTTGATCAGATTTGCCAAAATTCTGGAAAAAAAACAAATGATAGTTTCGGCAGTAGCTAAACTAGAATATTCATTGCAACAATTTTAAAAACAAACTGCACATTAGTAATTTTCTTTAGCATGTCTCAGTCAAAGAACTTAGCACATTGGATCGATTTTCTCTGATCATGTTCATGAAAAAAAATCACAACCAAATTAAGTATTGATTGACGAATAATCGATGATTAAATAACGAAATGCTCAATATAATTACTATTATTGATTTCAGAAGTCAAGGCACTTGGTTGTTTTTTAAATAACGTTTGAAAGGAAAAAGACAGAAACCTGCGATTTTCAGCGTTTGATAGTCAAAACCCAGGAGTATATTTTCATAAACAGTGTCTTTTCTGAGAAACAAATCTGAAGACCGACTTTTTAGAGTGTCTTTGGAAAATCACACTGGGCTTCTGAAAAGTGCTATAGGAGCATATTGATTGTTTTACATATATGTGAAATCAGCATCAAAATCTGAGTCGACTCATATATATATTAAATTTTTTCATGAACTTCTATTTTTCGTCGAAAAGTTCACCCCTAGTTCCTCTCAACAACAGACCGAAAAATGAATCCAGTCATCAAGTCACTTGCACAGTGGAAAGCAACTGTGGAGCTTGTGAAGTGTTATTACAACGCAAAATGGCAATCGACTAAACAATAGAAAATGCATTTTGACTCGATTTATTTTTTGCCCCATTGCTGAGAGGAACTAGGAGTGAAATTTTCCACGAAAAAAAGGTTCTTGAAAACATTTAAAATAATTATATATGAGTCAGCTCATGTTTTGATGCTGATTTCCAATATTTAAAAAAAATCAATATACTATTATGGTAGTTTTCAGAAATCCAGTATGGTTTTCCAAAGATATTGTGAAAAACTGGTCTTCAGAGTTCTTATCAGAAGAGATTTTGCTTATGAAAATATACTCCTAAATCTTGACTACCAAACGCTGAAAATCGCAGGTTTCTATCTTTTTCCTTTCAAACATTATTCAAAAACAACCAAATGTCTTGACTTCTGAAACCAATAATAGTTTTCTGATCATTATAATACTCTTTATGGTGTGGGTTGGGGGTGGGTGAGAAGAGAGACAGTCGCACTCGCTCACACCCTTGAAGAGCCTTTGGCACTAGTAGCAGCTTTACTTCCTCTCTCTCTCGTTCATTTCTAAATGATACCCACAAATAATTTTTTTTGAAAAGCTGACCAGAGAAATTCAATACAGTTTTGATTGAGCATCAAACAAATGCAATAAAAAACAGTATTTTCCTTGAGAATGAATTGAAATAGCAATCGTGTTCTCCCGAGAGGATCTTTAACAACAATAATGTTTGTGTCTATGTAAGTTTTCGCATGCCCATTCATATGATTGATTGAATAAAAATCAACAAGTCTATTTATTTCACTCTATGATTCGTTTTCTTTGTCACAGGTTGATAGGATTTTCACTTTGACAAGATTGAAATATTTTACTTCAATATTACTTCAATAGAATGTTCTAGATGAATCTATTGTAATAGTTGCAATACGATTTTCTATTCATTCTAGACTACTTTTCTTTTCGTCACAGTATATTATTGAAACCAATATCCATAATGAATTTCTGTTGAATTTGTTTTTTTTTTTAAACAAGTGATATTTATTGAGTCACACTGATAATGGCAAAGAAAAAAGATCTTGAAAACATGAATATTTATTCAAATTTCTTAGTGGATCATCGGCAAAGATGGATTGTCATATTAAACTAAGAATAAAACATGAGATTGAATATCTTCATATAATGGTCTTATTAATTATGGTAGATGATTGAAACTGAAGTAGTCGAAAAAAGAAGTTCAAATTTATAAGTTCAGTACAGGGATTGATCGAATAGGCAAAGGATCACAGAAGATCCTAGGTTTCACCTCATGTGACTCAATCAAATAGAAAACATTTTCTTTCTGATTGTTATTCCAACAACGATCAAAACGACAATAGTTTCTACCACAAATCCTCTACAAACAAGTATCGTTTCAACAACGAGTATCACCGTATTCACTACCATTTTGGATTGGAAATTGCTATAACTACGACAATGAATTCAACAACTACTGTTATTCCAACCACAATGGCTTCAATAATACCTTCAAGTACAAATATCATTCAAAATAGAATAACCTTATAGAGGAGTATCACTGAAACCTCTCAAAGGCATCGACAAGTATAGAGTGCAATGATTTCAATTGCATCAACAAGTACCACTGAAATTTCCATCATGATGTCGACGGGGTCTAATAAGACTACATCATTTCAATCAATAGGTATTGATGAAACTGCTGTGATTTTCATTATCAGCACCATCTCAAGTACGGGGTTTCTCGAGAGCATTACATTACATGCAATAAGTATTACTATTAGCATAAGAGTATATTCAATTGTTTTTTTTTCTGTGAAAAATATTTTTCTTAATTTCAAGATAGAAATATTTTCTTCGACATTAATAAATCAAGTAACAACAACTTCAATTAAAACAACTGATATTCTTTCGAATACAACAAAAACGACAACATCACAATCACCAATGATGAAAGAAGATAATGCTAGTCTTATCTCTGAATAACCGACTTTTAGATCATATTTTATCAAAAGATTTTTATAGCTAAGAGAATATCTCATATGAACATTGATGGTAAAAATTGATATGAATAAAAAAGGAAAATTGGTTTTATGATTTCACATGAAAAAACTAAAATAAATAGAATCAATCATTGCGAAAATTCCAAACATGAACTAAAGTTATCGACATATACTTATTTTTTTTTTAAATAAGATTTCTCTCGGGAAAAAAAAAGATCGATTTTTTCGTGTTTGTTCATCAATGTTTATCTCTCTCTCTGTTTTTTTATTTTCTGATAAACGATCATTTATTAGTGGAAAATAAAATTACCAAAAACCTAACATACAAAGATATCTAAATGTCTTGTTTTCTTGTTTCATGTTAAGGAAAAATATATTTTTTATACTTAAGATTTTATTCCATATTCTGCATTAAGAGAACGTCCAATAAGAAGTCGTCGAACTTCACTTGTACCAGCACCAATTTCATACAGTTTAGCATCACGTAAAAGACGACTTGTTGGATAATCATTGATATATCCATTACCACCAAGAATTTGTATACCATCAAGACATAGTTGTGTAGCTTTTTCAGCACAATATAATATAACACCGGCACAATCCTAAATAATCCGAAAAATTTTATTACATGAAAAGAGAAAATCGTGTTCTTTTTACCTTATTACTTATAATATTTTTATCAACTGCTTTTGCCGTTGTATACAAATAAGAACGACAAGCATTTAATGTTGTATACATATCAGCCATTTTTGCTTGTATTAACTAGAAATTATTTAGCAGTTTTTCAAAAATAAAATAAGAAAACCTGAAAATAATCTTACTTGATAAGTACCAATTGGTTTATCAAACTGTTTTCGAGCATGCGCATACTCAAAAGCAATATCGCAACAAGCTTGCATTAAACTAGAGACAAAAAGCAAGTTCAATTTGATAACCATAATGATTTAAGACTATGTTCTTTCTTTTTGAAAATCTCAAGAAAATAAAGATGACTATTAAATATGTAGTTACTTGTAGTGACAGACAATTCTAAATTACCACTATGAGTTTGAATGGGTATTAGTATAAATAAAAACAGATTGCTTGATATACCTTGAGCCAAAAATATTAACCAAATAAAGTTGAACAAAACTTAGGTCTCATGATACTAATTATTTTGGTGTTCCAAATTCATCGTTTTCTTTGTCAGAAATGGCTCAAAGACGAAGTCAATAGATAGAAAATTTTCATCTCGACTAAGTGATCAGTGTTCTCAGTGAACGCCATTTAAAGTACATTAGAATATACTTTTATCGATCAGAAATATAATTGAGCAGCGGAAATAGAGGAGTTGAATTCCAGAGAAAAGGGACGCTGAATGGACAATTCTCCATAACAGAAGGATGTTGAGTGAACGAATTTCTAAATCATGGAAGGCAACACACTCCTGTTATCAATACTTGATATGAATCCATCCACCTACGGCGATCTCCAACATTATTCGAACAGACTTATTTTCATTATTTCCTACTGCTGTAAACGCTGATAAAAATTCAAATAGTAATTTTTGTAGAGAATCCTATTTCCAAAAAGCATTTCCGAAGACGAAAAGAAAAGATCTATGAACAACTGAAAGCCAAGTTTTTCATCTCTTGGAAGTTGCAAATAGAATTCTATGTGAATTTCTCAAAAAGGACAGAATAAACCTATTTCTACAAAATGAAACAACTTACAGCTCTCTACGAAGTTTTTTTTTACCAACGTCGTAAAGAGCTAGAAGATATTTCATTTTGTACAGATTTGTTTACTCTATTCCTTTGAATAATTGAAACAAAATTCTATTTGCGAATTTCAGGAGATGAAAACCTTGAATTTCGGCTTTTCAGAGACCTTATTCTTGAGAAACTAGCAACCTTTGTCATGTGCGAAAATTCTTTTTCGAAATAAAATTCTCTACATAAATCACTATTTGAATTTTTATTAGTGCTTACAACAAAGGAAAACCGTAAGTTTTTTTAGCCCGAAGTTATGATTATTTTCTCGTACGTTGCTTTTGTATTTTTGAAAAGACATAACCAATAGATCTTCACTTAATGCTAGAAACATTCTAGAAGACTCGAGACACAAGAAATAATCCTTGCGTGAGATATTGACTAGAAAAAGATTTTTAAGCAATACAAAATCTTAAGACAGAAATATTTAGATTGAAATTCTTATTTCATTGTACGTATAGTTTAAAGAGATTATAATATTAATCTTACCCAACAGGACCAGCTGCGAGTACAAGACGTTCAAAATCTAAACCACTCATTAATACATAAACACCACGATTTTCTTTGCCAAGTAAATTTTTAGCTATCAAAAAGTTGCGAATATTTTTTACAATCATCTATAAATTAATATGCTATTTCTTTACCTGGAACTTTACAATCCTCAAATATAAGTTCAGATGTATTTGATCCACGCATGCCCATTTTATCAAGTTTTTTTCCTGTTGAAAAACCTTCCATATCCTAAAAAATATTTTCATATTAATCTATAATATATTTTTTAAAATGATTTAATACTTTTTCAACAATAAATGCTGATATGCCATGTTGAGGCTTTTCACTATTTGGAGCTGTTTTTGCATAAACAACAAGTACATCTGCATCCGGTCCATTTGTAATCCAAAATTTACTTCCATTAAGAACATAATAATCACCTTAACACAAAAAAAAAAGACATTGATGAACAAATATTCTATTTTTTTGTTCATAAGAAAAATCATTTACATATTCGAAACAGGATTAAGATGATTATTTATTTTTCTTTCATTTACATTTGATGATTTAACAGTGTTTCTCTACATGTGTATGAGTAGTTCTGACGAAAGTTTAATTAGATCTATAATCATATGAAGATAAATCTATTTTTCGGCTCGTACTCATCGAGATTTAGCTGACTCTCGTAAATTTTCATATACATATAAGATAGTAGAAAACGATATTGTTCTTGGTAGTTTGCGTTAACAAAAACGAAATAGAGGAGCAGAAATAACTGTGAAAAAAAAGCAGAAATAGAAAGCTATTAATGCAATTCCTGTGGGATTAAAGTGTGAAATATACGTAGCTGCTGTGTTTAGTCAAAGAAAGATTGTTTTATTCTATCGATTTTGTCGACACATTTGATCATTTTTTTTAACTTAATCATTCAGAAATGTCATAATGAAGTAGTTTATATATTATAACGAAACGTTATTCATATATGATCTATGATCGTATATCAACGTCTGTCATAGAGAAGTATTGCTAGGGTGTCTGTCACAGAGAAGAAAAGGGAGTCATGATTTCTTTTAACTGTTCAGCATAAAGGGATTTGACTGATTCCTGGACAATGATATGTAGACAGAAGGTTCTTTTCTAAGGAGCAATTGTGATTATTACTTAACAAATTTAAATCAAGCTACGATTGACGACTGATACTTGATTTTTAATCTCACAACTCTATTCATAGAAACAAAAGTGACTGACTTCATCTTTTAATTGTTTATGATAATGATTCCGAAAGAAAGTATCTTCTAAAACAGTGTACATTGAAGTATTGAAATGCAACACAACAAAAAAGGTATATTACGATAGAGTTTGTGTCTGAATATTGCTGCGAATACAAATGTCAGCGAAGTTAGTGTCTCAGCGGACACTATCTCGGTAACCCACTGTTCGGTGTTTACATTAACACGGCACATCCATATTAGTACATGATTTTTAGTCTTTGTAGAAATGAACCGTACAAGTTAGTCATCATCAATGAACGAGAAAACATTCCGTCGCATCTATCATAAATTACATTCATGTAATACGAATCAAATCACAATAAGTATTAGTATATTTGCTCTTCGTCTGCACGAGAAAAATCTATTTTTCTACTAAAAGCTTTTTCAAACAAACTTTATTAAATGTATGTTCAATAGAATTGAAAACATCATTACATATGAAATAAGCCAAATTATGAATAAAAGATATGGCTTGCTATGAACTATTTTTCTAACTAAAACGATTTCTATAAAGTTAATTAATTATGAAAAGATTCAAGTTTTTTATTTAATCAGCATTTGATGATCATGAGATGATTCCAATTATTTGTGAACGTATTGGTTCTTTTTCTTGTGATTGAATACTAGATAAATTTGATTCTTGTGTTCTTAATAAAGGAGGTTCTAGACTTTTTTCAATCGATTGCAAACTAGGTGGTTTTAATTCTGCTTTTGTTGGTAATGGAGGTATTGAACTCTTTTCAATCAATTGAGAAGCAGGTAGTTTTAATTCGGCTTTTGTTTGTAGTGGAGGTATTAATCTTTTTTCAATTAATTGGGAACTAGGTGGTTTTGGTTCGGCTTTTGTTTGTAGTGGAGGCATTGAACTCTTTGCAATCAATTGGAAAGTAGGTGGCTTTAATTCTATCTTTGTTTGTAGCGGAGGTATTAAACTTTTTTCCATTAATTGAGAACTAGGCGGTTTTGGCTCTGCTTTTGTTTGTAGTGGAGGTGCTGAACTTTCTTCAATCGATTGAAAAGCAGGTCGTTTTAATTCTTCTTTTGTTTGTAGTGAAGGTATTGAACTTTTTTCAATCGATTGGGATCTAGGTGGTTTTGATTCCCTTTCTAGTTGTAATGGAGGTATTGAACTTTTTTCAATCGATTGGGAACTAGATGGCTTTGGTTCTCTTCTTACTTGTAATGGAGGTGCTAAACTTTTTTCAGTCGATCGGGATCTAGTTGGTTTTGATTGTCCCTCTGTTTGTAGTGGAGGTGCTGAACTTTTTTCAATCGATTGAGTTCTAGGTGGTTTCGATTCTCTTTCTAGTTGTAATGGAGGTATTGAACTTTTTTCAATTGATTGAGAACTACGTGGTTTTGGTTCTCTTTTTGTTTGTAATGGAGGTGCTGAACTTTTTTCAGTTGATTGGGCTCTAGCTGGTTTTGATTGTCTTGCTGTTTGTAATGGAGGTGCTGAACTTTTTTCAATCGATTGAGAACTAAGTGGTTGTGATTTTGCTTTTGTTTGTAATGGAGGTGTTGGTGCTGTTGGATATTGACGATGAGAATACTTATGTTCGTCATATGATCGATGTCGATGATGATGATTTACTTGACGTAATGTTGGCGGTACAGTTGTATGACGTATTTTTTTAATTTTAAAATGCTTTTTGTTTAGATAATTGGCTAATTGAGGATGCTTTTCTAAACACCAACGTGCTTTTTTTAAATTAGGATAATTATCAAGTAGTTTTGGCTCGGTATCAATTAAATAACTAATTGTTTGATAAACAATTAAATCAGCAACTGAAATTTGAGAACCTAAATAAAATGGACCACCGTTGTGATATATTTCATAAACTTTTTCTAATTGATTTAAATAACTTGTTGCATGATCAATAATGAATTGAGTTAGAAGTGGCCTTTGTTGTTCAACATTAGTAGATTTATTAATTAATTCAAAAAGTTTTTCTTGAAATTGACGAGTTAATTCAAGAACAATATCAACAATGGTATGTTCATAATTTCTTGAACCATATAAATTAAATTCTCGTGCTAAATAACGTACAATTGCATTGAGATTATAGATTTTAAATTGATCATTAACGCGTAAAATAGGTAATTGTTGAATAGGTATTAGACTTTTAACTCTGTCCCATTCTTCATGTTTAATACGTTTCACGCTATATGATACACCGACAACAGAAAAAATAAAATGTATTATATCATTTCGATTATTTCGACCAAAGTCGTATAGTTTAAACGATGGAGAAATGTTATTATTTTGTTTGTTAATTGTCTCTTGATAATTCTGTTGTTGTTGATATGATGAACTATAATAAGATGGCTGTTGAGATTGTTGCATAGACCATGATTCTTGATTCCAATTACTCGGTAAACTAGTAAATTTTGTTGATTCGTAATTTTGTGGATAGGAACCTTCACTATTTCCTATCATCATTTTTTTTTTCTTTGATATGCTCGAAACGAACGTTTATAAATAGTATACAACTAAGAAATCAATCAACCGTCTCATTTTTCTGTTTAGACTACTCGTTAAAAAACTTCTAAAGCATCAATTAATAGATATACTTGTTTGTATATATATGCAAAAATATCAAAACGATATTAGACTAATTAAGAAAAACAACCTTATTTGATATCTGTTTACAAAAAGCTCTTGTCGATTAGTATCAAACATGATTCATGTACGAGTAATCGTTGAGTATTCTTCACTATGCAAAATCTATTTTTGATAGGCAATATTCAAATTAGATGAAACTTTCAACTAGATACCATAATTTTTTTTCTTGAGAAATTTATCAAACAAAAATCGAAAATAACTGATTCGATAGCTCAAAATTATCGATAGGTATTTGTACTATATATTTTATATTTCTTTTACTTGTTAAATTAGTTATTTTGCGACTCTTGATTGATAAATATCTTCAGAAAACATCATGTATAATCCCAATATATTCTAAAAATGACATGTGATTTGAATATTCCTCACTTAAAATCGATTTTGAGCGAGAAAGAATTTAACAAACCTTTTTTTTCCGCGGATAATTTCATTGAAACAACATCAGAGCCTGAATGAGATTCAGACATGGCCAAGGCACCAAAATGTTCACCACTAATAAGCTATAAATAAAACAAGAGAAAATATATGTGCATACATGATGATTATTGACTAACTTTTGGTAAATACTTGTGTTTTTGTGCATCATCACCATTACGAACAATTTGATTAACACAAAGATTTGAATGTGCACCATAACTTAGAGCAATACCTCCACTTGCACGTGATATTTCTTCCATTGCAATACAATGTTCTGTATAATGTAAACCCAAACCACCATATTCAACTAGAAGTAAAAATTTATACATGTGAGAATTTAATGTTCATTAGAAATTATATTTTTTATAATAATCCTATCAAAAAAAGTTAAATGAATCAGACTCTTATTATGAAAATGTTGTGTACGATTGAATCATTTTCACAATTTAAAAGACGAATCGTTATCTTATAAATTATACTGTTGAGTATTTTTCTGTGATCGATATCATTGAGTTTAATATAATTAAAAGTTTTATGAAAATCTATGATCTTCTTTTTCCGAACGACAGCTTTATGATTCTATGATGAACGATCAAAATTTATTCCTCTTAAACATAGATGATAGGACCAAGATTGTCGAAATTTTTTAGCGATAGGAGAGGCAAAAAAGTTTGGTATCTGCCACAAACCTATTCACCGCGCACGACATTGTATGCTTATTTTTATTTTACTCTGGAAAATATTCCCCCAACCCCTCCCATCCTCCCTATAATCGAGAATCCAGGATAGGACCAAGATCGAAATTAACACCGACTTATCTTATTCATGTTGAGTCCTTCTCTGCAGACACAAGAGTTAGCATTCCCTGTGATTGATAATATATCATCGATCCGTGAACGTATTAAAATAACTCACAAATATTGTACTAACTAATTGGATATAACTTATGATGTGAAACTCTTGGCACAAAATATTTACTGATGTTTCGAACACTTACAGGCAACTGATTAGGTCCAGAAGTAGTTAGTTAGAATTTCGAATATATATTCTGAATTTCCTTCTAGAGTAAGAAAGAAACAATTATCATCAGATAGTTTCAAAAGATTGAAAAATAATGTTTGTACACAAAACTATTTTGATCAGCTATGTATTTCGATTGAAACCTATCAAATTCAAAATATGAAACAAATGTTAATAGCTTGCGTTTTCATGACAGATTTTAAAACTTCTATATTTTTGAAACAGCGATATTTGGTCAATGCCAATTGTCATATAAATTAGCTCTTTAATGGAAGCGCAAAGGATCACATATCCCATTGTATACGAAATGCAGTGCTCTACAATAATATTCAATTGAAGCTGTATTAAAACACAAACTAAGGATTGCGTCAAAACCGCTATTTTACTTTGTACAGACATAATTTTGGACTTTTTCACAAAATTTATCGATAGTTGTTCAATCGTACCATAGAAAGAAAATCTGAACATACACTCGAAAATAAGTAAAAATTCTAATTCTTATCAATTGTCTTTTAGTGGTCAAAAAGAAAACCGCAAATATGTTTAGTGCCAAGACTTTTACGCTATTGGTTAGTAGCATTATAATTCAGTTCGAGTTGATAGAAATATTTTCTTTCAAAGCTATTCTATTACATATAAAACTGAACATATCATTGTCTTATTCAACACTTGATTCACAGCACAAACAAACAAAATTCATACTTATTTACCAGGTGCTGTAATACCCAAAAGACCAAGATCACCAAGTTTTTTCCAGAATTCCTAAACGAAACAAACAAAAAAAAGAATAATTCTTTCGAAAAAATACCTATGTTTTAAAACTTACACGAAGTTTGGGAAATGAATTATCACGATCAATAGTATTAGCATGTGGTGCTAATTCTTTTTGTGCAAATGCAAATACAGTTTCTCGTAACTATCATAATAAAAAATTAATTGAAGAAAACAAAAAAAAATCCGATCTATTTTTAAAACCTGTTTTTGATCATCTGTAAGTCCATAAATATTATCATTAATAGGATAATATTGTGTTGATGATGATTGTAATCTTTTAAATATTTGTATGGATGATAATAAACGTTGTTTATTTACACCAACAAATTGTTTCCACATTGGACTTTCTTTTTATCTAAAAGAATATTAAAAAAAAAACAAAAATCAAAAAAAAGATTTACTCAATTTCAATGTCATCAATAATTTTTTTATTATCAGTTATCCATTTATCATTTGAACGATAATAGACAATCGAATGTGTTTGTTCATCAAACCATTTCGATATATCTTTATAATATTTTAAAATATATAAAATAGTTTTTTTCATATTTATTATATACGATTTTCGTTCTTGTTTAGGTGATGTTGATGTCATTGTAAGTAATTGTTGATCATTATGAAAACCGTGTGTATATAAACGTTTATAATAAGGTACAATTAAATTACTATCTATATGAATTTTTTTAATTTTAATTGTTCCTTCCAATGATGAATAAATACACGATGCACCATGACTATTAGCTATTGGATATAATGTACGTAAACGAAACGCTGGTCCATTATCGATAAATTCCATTTTACGAATATTTTTTGTATTTATATCAAAACAAATACCATATATCTGTGGATAATGAATATTATTGACTATGTGATCATTATAGGTTGTTATTGCTGCAAGTTTAAGATGAAATGAAATATTTTCCATTGTCAAAAACATTTGAAGAATTTCGTTGCTTAAGGTTCGAGAGTATTGTCGATTTGATTCATCGAGAAAACCACCTAGAATTATTAAATAACAAAAAAATAAAAGAAGAAATTTCCGTTGGCATTACAGAAATAAATCAAAATAAATTATATGACTAATGATCAATTATTCATGGAAAACAACTGTATGCTGTTAGATATAATTCACTGAATGTGTCTTGTATCAATACAATAAGGCTAAAGACAATCATATGTGGCTACTGAGATTTCGATTCATTTTATGCAAAAAGAAACTGATCTAAAAGAATTACATATCATATTCTAATGATTTGATTCTGATTAGAACATTCATAGAAGATACTGAATGATGAAATATAGAGTTGAAGCAATCAAATTTACTCATATATACGATTATAAAGACCAAAAATTGAATAAAACTGTTAAATGTGCTCAGAAGCAGAAAAAAAAGGATTGAAGAATTCAACTTCTATAAAATATTTATTTAAGAATCAATTCAAAATTTTCATATAGAACAATATGCAAATTAGATTAAAGCTAACAACAAACAAACCCTCCAACTGATTAATGGCTTTCGAGTCCGGACTATGTGCATCTTGTAGACACTATTGAATTATGAGTATTCTAAAAAAAGAGTTCATGCCCTTAGCTTAATGCTACTGAGATATTGTATTTTTTAGGTTTATTTTCAAGTCAATACCATGGTTCTCTCAGGAACACTAGGAAAATTATTTATTGATGAATCTTGACTTGAAACTTTGTATAGAAAACAGATCTTAACAAGAATAGTTTATTGTGACAGTTTTCGCTATTTTTATTTGCTTCTTTTTTTAAATAAGAACATAAAATCTGCCGAATGTATATAAACAATGTAACTGAAAAGCTTTTATCATAGCTGTATCTTAGGATAGGAATAATAAGAATATCTGAAACTTTCACGATAAACTATTCTCGATGAATCCGATCTGTATGGACAGTTTCAAAGTAAAATTCAAAAATGAGTTTTCCTATGAGGAATACAGTATCAAAGTGGAAAATACCGTAAAATGCAGTATCTCGACAACAATAAGCTAAGGATCCAAAATCTTTCTAGTGTATTCATAGCTCACTACGATATTACCTAAAGTACATAGTCTCAAAGATACTAATCTGACATAACCAAGGAGTTTTTCCAATTTGTAGACATTTTCTACTTCTTGATAATCTATGAAATATAACTTACTTACCAACAATATAAGCATCATAGTCTGTATTTTGTGGTGCATATTTAGTTAATTCTTCTAACATATTTTTAATACTTTCACGTGTTTCACCTCCATCTAAATGTGCTAATGCAATAGCAACTTGATTATCCAGCACAAGTATATGACATGTTGTTGCATTATCACTTCCAATTAAATGCAAACCATTTCGATCATTTTTTGCTATAACAGCAAATTCACGTTGATAAACATAAATAGTTTTTGATATTTCTTCTATCGGTTGTTTATACTCTTCTGATGAAGCTAATTCATGTGAAACTTTCATTAAATCATTATGTTGTGCTAAATCTTCAAGTGAACATTTTTTTGAATATATATGTTCATTAATCAATAATACCATCTAAAATAACGACTTTTTAATACAGGTATAGAGAATATGTTTTTCTTTTGCTAGACTTTCTTATGATCAAATCAAGGATTACAAAAAAAAAAGAAAGGAATTATACACACACACACACGCAAAAATATGTATATACATGTTTAGTTTAATGTATTCGTGCAAGTTCTTCAATTATTTTGACTAATTCTTCAACAGTTGTATTTAGTGGAATATTATTTTCTCCCTATAGAAAATAACAAATGATTGAATTTAATTAGAAAAACAAAAAATTATATTTTATTAAATAAACATACGCGTAAATCTTGTATAAGTTCTTGTTGAACTGATTTTGGTAAATCAAGATATGTTTCAATAAGATCACCATCAACAAAACCACATGAAACATCTGAACGTCCATCAGATTCAAATGAACGCCATGCACCATGATCAATTTTACCAACACTTGGAACATATTCAGCTAAAGCTAATTGTAATGACATCAATAATTGATACAATGATGATGTTAATTGAAGTAGTAGACCAATATAACCTGATACACCACCCATTAAAGTACATGTTTCAACTGATATTGTTGATTCAGCTGTTTGTTGTGTAACAAGACAACCTAAAATAATCAATCGATTAAAATACAAGAGATTTAAATAATAGGCTCATCGATTTGAAAATTTTCGGATCTGATCAAATCGTACTATAATACTTTCAATGAAATCCTCTAATCGAAATAGAATAGCTGTCCTGAAGATTCGAGATACTTTTTATCGGGTTTCCAGTTTTCAAATCTGCAGCTGATCAGGTGTCCAGAACGGTATAATGGAAAAAGAAAGAAAAGAAAAATGTCGAAAATAAATATAGAAAAGACGAATGTCGAAAGGAAAATCATCGAACGGAAAAATATAGAAAGAAAAGTATTGAAAAAAGAGTGTGTTGAATCAGAAAGATATTATTTTTATATTAATTGAAAGTGAATCGTACAGAAATAAGACTACTGAATAAGGGAAGAAAATACGTCAATACATGCCACTCATCTTCAATGGTTTATGTACTAATTGACCATTGAAAACTTCGGTTTTCTGAAAGTCAATATTTATAGCAAAAAGCCTAATGAAATTGCATCTATAGTATCGTGAGCATAGATATAATAGCTTTCGTTGCGTGAATGAAAAATAAATTTATGTTATTTTGCAAGTTACTGGCATTTCAAAAAGTAGGGAGCTGAAGGTGATAGGTATTTGAAACTGCTTTGCATTATTCAATAAATAAGTGTGAATAAGTAATTCCTCAATCAAAACCAAGAATTTGTAATTATCTATTTCGGTCCATGGCGATTGAAATGTGATAGACTGTTGTCTCAAATATGAGCTTAACGAGTCTACGTTGAATACTTGGATATTAGGAAAATCTCTTTAACACATTCTTGTATTGCTCTTACAACGTTCGAATTTTCATTTCCTCGGATTCAATTTGCTAATCTCTAGGATTCTATATATATATACTTATGTAACTTTGAAACATATTTCCTGTTCTCATATCGACAGTAACCTATTGTATTTGATGTTTTTGTTTAGTTGAAATATGAACTCTGCTCATCATTAAAAAGGATTTTTTTGCTAAAGAAAATTGATCCGATTAGAAAAAGTAGTCATTTTATCTGCAGTAAGTGAAACCAACTGATTCGTCTTGGANTCCGCTTTGGTGGTACGAATTTCTTGACCTATAGCTTTTAGAATATTGGGACAAAAGTCACATAGGTCAATGCAGAATTTTAAGGGCTATCAACTGGTGAAAAAAAGATCGGACTTTCGACTAAAGACGGCGGAGTTATTCGCATTATACATAGAGGCTCACAAAACACCGAAAACGGCAATAACTCCGCCCCATTAACTCAAATCTCCTTAATTCACCCACCGCTGGAAAGAGCGTCGAAAACTGCACAAGATGGTGGGTGAACGAAATGGTTTCGACTTACTTGGACTGAGATAGACGCTGAACAAGAGAAAGGACAAATGCAGATCGCTTAAACTTTTGTCCTCGACTGTATTATAATCAAATCATAATTGGCTGTTACTTTTAAATCAATGTTTTAATCCTAAAATCTCTCTTCAAATTAAGATTCTTCTTTTGAAAATAATATAAACTCGAAAAAAAAGAAACAACAAGAACTTCAATTTGAAAAATTGATTTTAATTTAATTCATAAATTCTTTACATCATACCTGATGTCAATGGTTCTTTATGTAATACATCAAGTGTTGGTAAACGATATATCCAAACAGATATTTGTGTCCAAAGACCCACCACACAAAGATTTGTACGTTCTTCTTGAGAATTTAATGGTGTTACATCCAAACAAGCTATATTATATGGTAATTTACATTTACTAAAACAAAATTAATTTATTTTTTATATTAATTAAAAAACAAAATAATTTACTTGATTTCACTTAAACTAGCTCGACCAATTTCAAAATAAAATAATTGATTTCCAATTGCACATACACATTGAGTTGTATTTGATGAACCAACAGTTATTTCATTTTGATCATTTATCCATTCAATAAGTAAATCTTTACCATTATTACCAATTAAACGAATTGAATGTGTTGTAATCTAATAAAAAATTAAACAACAACAACAAAATTTTTATTTATTATAAAACAAAACAAAAAAAATGTTTTACTTGTAAATATTGATCCGATACAACATTAGCACAAAATAATGTTTGATGTTGAAAATCAAAACCAGCTAATTCAACTTCTTCAATTTCATCATTTTGTAAATGAAATAATCTAGATAAAATATAACAAATAGAATAAAAAAAAATTATTAAAAAGAAAACAAATATTTACCTTGTTTGATCAAAAAAAGCAACAACAAGATGATTATCATAATGATTATCTATTTTTAATGCCCAAATTCCTAAATGAAAAGAAAATATTTAAATGAAATAATTATTTCATCAGAATAAACCTTTTATATTTCTTAAATCAATTGATGCATGTTCATGAATTCCAATACCAGTTCGAATAAAACGTAATGATGAATCTTTTCCATTACCAGAACATGTTATTAACTATAACAAAGAAGAAGAAAAAAACTGTTAGCACAATCCTTGTATAATTTCTTCACTATCATTTTACTTCAATCCTCCAAAAATACAATAAATAATTAAGAAAATTTTTTATCTTTACATCTACACATAGCCAAGCTCTATAGTTTGTTACATTCAGAAATATTATCGCTATTAATCTTAAACGGTGATATCCGAAATGCTGGTATAACAGTTCTAGACAGGTTCAAATCTGAAAACAAACGTTAACACTCAACTGAACGTGGTCGCTTTTGAGAATGTTTACTATTGTTAAAAGAAAAAAAAATAACAAGTTTAACAATAATAGAACGAAAAAATAACTGCACATCTGAAGCACTTGGTAAACAAAAAAAAAACATTATTTTGAGTAAACCGAAACGATTGAAGCGTAACTATCAATATGTTTTCCTATGATATCGATATTCTATTCATTCAGAACTGAATCGCTTTAGATGATATTTTCTATCAACTATTTGCATAGGAAATTTTTTTCTTGATGTGTCAAAAGTTAGTTGTGTAACATATTCGAAATAAAATTTTTCACTTAGATAAACGAAGAAAAGTATAAATTTATTATGGAGATTAGTCATCTTGAGAAAATATTTCAAATCCATAAAAAGTGAGTTATATGATCCAGCTGTTTATAAACACGTTGACATTTATTTTTCATTTTTCTCCTCAGTTCTATACATTTTATCTTTGTATTATTGCAGTTTACTATCTCATTTGTTTTTATGTTTCATCTAATCAGTCATATATTTGTTGTATGAGTGTCATTTTTTTTTCTTTTCTTCCTATCAGTCACTTAACCTTTTTTCGTATAAGTCGATGAATTTACTCAAGCCTCCCCCCTCCCCTCAAAAAAATTCACTTTTGATCAGAAGTATTGAAACTGAGATAAATACATAGGGAGATAGCCCGTGATCTGCTCTTTCAGAAATGACAAAAATTTCTTTCAGTACTTTAGTTTTTCCGAGAAATTTCCAAGATTTTCGTCACCCTCTATGAGAAAAAATAAGCTGTTTTTAGAAAAAAACCAAAAAGATTTTCGATTTTTTCTCAACTATCACTTTCCAAAAAGGGCATCCCAAATTTCTTCTCCCCGGTTCGTTCAATATATTAATATTTTTTTTTTGTTGGAAAGAGCATCTCAAGACGCAGGGCATGACATTGCCCTTTTTTTAATTAGGTCTTTGTTTGGTCAATATACAGCTAGTTATATGATTTTGCTACCATTTTTTGACACTTTTTGAGTCATTGAACTTGTGATCCATTTTTTGCGCTTAAAAATGGACTATTTCAAAAAAAGGGCAATGTCATGCCCTGCATCTTGAGATGCTCTTTCCAACAACAAAAAAAATATTAATATATTGAACGAACCAGGACCGAGAGATTTGGGATGCCAAATGAGTCATTTTTAACCCTTGTTTGGCTCATATCTCCTTGAAACCTGAAGATTTCTGACTGAAAATTTTATGGTAGTCTTCTCTTTCTAGCGCCAACATATCCTGAAAGTTTCATCTCATTTGGATGTTCCTGGGCTGAAATCGATTTTTGAGGGGGGGGGGGGGGGGGTCAATTAAAAAAACTGTTAGGTAAAAAGGTTTGTCACTGTT
>CAJNSZ010000221.1:87327-125144 GCA_905329745.1 Rotaria sp. Silwood2
GACGGCAATTTTTTTCGATGTCTCCTCTTTCTGGCCCGACCCTATCCTGGAGGTTCCATCCCGTTTGGATGTCCCTGGGCTAAACTGGTTTTGTGAGGGGGGGGGGGGGCTCAATTCAGCAAACTGTCATGTAAAAATGTGTGCTACTCATGATTTTATTTTCGTTAGAAATTCGATGCGTTTTTCTCCGATCTGGTAGTATTTCATATATTAAAATGAAATGTTAGTGATATACTGTCTTGGTCGTATGTCAACGTCTATGAAGAAGGGGGATTAGTTCAAATTCCTATTTCTATACTTCTTGAAGCTCGTGTTTAAAAAAATTCGTATCTAAGAAAATAATGTTTTGCTTTTCTTCTAACCTGTCGTCCTTGTCTTTCCAAATCCACAACACACATATCAACAATTGGTCCAAGATTTGTATAAGATTCAAGTATTTCTAAATGACTACCATTTTCAGGTTCAGGTAGAAGCTACATGTACAATGAGAAGACAACAAACATTAAATAAACAAAATGAATATTAAATCTACTCGTATAAGTTGACTATCACCAAAACGTGATCCAACAAAAGTAACACCATTATCTAAATAAGTTATATATTCACACATTGATGTTTCACCGAGAAGATCCAACTAAAAACTAATGTCTAGAAAATAAAAATAATTATGTTTATTCATTACTTTCATATCAGTTATGGTTGTTGATGAACTTCCATTACGTTTATCATGTTCAAGTACAAGTAAATAAAGTTTACCAAAATAATCAGTTAATAAATATCGACAACCATCTTCATCAATAGGGCAATAACTTATTATAGAAGCTTCATCCTATAATAAAAAGCAAAGAACATCTTAAAAAATGAGATATTATAAATTATACTGAAGTCTATTGACAATATTTTCATTATTATTCAATGAAACAGTGATTATATTGAATTAACTAATATATTTCATACTGTGTGAGTGTGTTAACATTCCAGTGGACTTAGTTTTCGTAATATCACTGTGTTCATCAATACTAAACAACCCTATGGTAATGTGTAATTATTAATCTCGATATACTTTTTCCATTCTCTTAGAAATAACTTGAAACAGTATTATATGCTATGTGTTTTACTTAAATAAATACATAGAGAATAGAGCAAGCAGGAAATCTTATAGAAGAAAGAAGATTTTGAGCTAAGAGAAGACAATATATCTGAAGATTGAGAAACTTTATTTATTTTTCTTTTGATTTCTTTCTAATGAAGATTTTCGTGGATAAATGGTCGTAACACTTTCAAGCTTTGCTTCATTCTAGTCTTATAAATAATAGAAGATATTTTAGAGCTATGTAACCAAAGGATCTTCATCCTTTCTCTATGCATAATCAAGAAAATGAATCCTCTCATCAATGCTTTATAAAATATTAAAAGTGAAGATCTTAGACATCAAAATTAATTCTACATATCAATTTTTAACCTGACAGCATATCTCACTTGAATGTACCGAAGCTATCTATTACTACAAATAATTATTCAAGAATAAAACTAACTTCAAACTTTCCAAAAAAACTAACGAGGGAACTACCCCAAGTGATTCACCGCTTTTGAGCTCATACTTTGGGGATAAGTAGGAGACTCCGACACTAGAATAACCCTAAGAGGATTTGGGCCCATGCACCTGTGGGGCTGAGTTATAACCGTTTTACTCGATTTTCGCCCTAGGGCACTGGTTCACCTGCAAAACCAAATCAACGAATTTCGATCTGAAATTTTGTCCACGAAGAGGCCTAATGGCTACTAGAATACCCTGAAAGTTTCAGACAAAACGAATGCATCCTTCTTAAGATATTGACTCCACAATAAATTCCGGGTCTGCTAATTCTTTTCGAGAAATAGTCGCTTTTTGAAAATTCAATATCTTAAGAAGGATATATTCTAGTGGCCATTAGGCCTCTTTGTGGACAAAATTTCAGATCGAAATTCGTTGATTTGGTTTTGCAGGTGAACCAGTGCCCTAGGGCAAAAATCGAGTAAAACGGTTATAACTCAGCCCCACAGGTGCATAGGCCCAAATCCTCTTAGGGTTATTCTAGTGTCGGGGTCTCCTACTTATCCCCAAAGTATGAGTTCAAAAGCGGTGAATCACTTGGGGTAGTTCTCTCGTCAGCTATAGTACTTGATATGCTAACCGACCAAATTGAATCAGTCAAGATGTATGAAAGCACAACAGTGAAAAGGTAGAATTGGCGAAATTACACAAAGCCAACGTAAAGAAGCAAAAAACTGCATCGTTTCTATTGACTGCATGATTTTGGCCTTCTCCTTCAACAGAAAAATTTTAAAGTTTTCGATATTTTGCGTGTATTTGTTTTTATTTCTAACTGATCCATTTTGACCTATCTGTGCAAAATAAAAATGCGTTTTTGTTTTGTCTTGATGTTTTGTTCAAGGAAATATTTCACAAAAAAATGAAACCTTTATTAGGAAATTTATTTTATCAAAAATGTTCGTTTTTTTCAACTGACATTGCTTCGGAAAACAAGCAATAAAAAAACCGAAAATGTGCGTAGAAATTTAAATAAAAATTGAATCGTAAAAAGGGTACATTTTTTAGGGTTCATAATGTGCTACGTACATGCAAATTTTATAATTTCGTTTTCACTCGAGAGTTTTAATGCAATTTGAATGATTCGGTTTTGGAATTTAGTGTATCCCTGGAGAGTGAACAATCATATTGCGTATGACTGGTTTACCTAAAGTATCGTTTACATGAATTCTCACATACGTCACTCTTGTTACTGTTACAGTGATGTCGCACGTGTACATGTTCTCTCTCTCTCTATATATATATATATGATCCTCTGTTATCTGTCATCTTCTTTGACCGTGAACTGTTTTGTCTTCTCTTCTCTCTATGATCTACTGACTGATGAAACGAAGACGCTTATTTTTTAGTGGTTATTTCTAAATGCAGTGTGTGAATATTTTTTTTAAACTGGGCCAAATATTAAGATTATATATATTTAGAATCAGCGTAAAGTGAGGAACAAGGTGTGATAAATATTGTGCTGATCCCAGGTCAAGACAAACGGTTAAAGAACGCATTCTAAACGGACGAACGTATGAAAACGGATTCTGAACGCGTTTTATATCGATCACTTGCTTCGCACGCATTTATAAGCGTTCTCGTCTCCTTTGTAGAGACCACGCGTGAATAACAGTGAAAAATGATAGTCTTTCACTAAAATATAAAATGACTTTGCATTTTTATTTTTAAGTTTTGATTATTGTGAAGAAATAGAAACTATAAAATATTTACAAGTAACGTTCATCGGTTCGACTCACTTGACACTCGACTGTATCAGATAGAAGTATACAAGTCTCATCCATGGACACCCAGTTATGAAACAGCTGATTAAGGGAGAACTTATCACATATGTTGGATTGACTGAATTTTCAGTGTGAAAAATCGAATTGGTTGAAAGTTCAACGTTAAAAGCACGAGAATCGAACACTTAGCCAACGTTTTTTATGACGCTTCACCTTTCAATCTGACAAAAACAGACGAAAATTTATTTTACTTCATACAACTCTTCCTACAGTCGAGAAAAAATTATTTTCTCAAAAAAACCTTTTCTCCTGAACCAAAAAATTCAATTCAAAACTTTGAGAAACTAACTTTAGATTCGGATTCCCCGACCCTGATGTACTTTCGTCAACCTTTACAAAATACCGTTATTTTCTCAAAAAATCCTTTCATCAACCTAACAAGTTCACTTCAAAATGTGAGAAACCGACTTCAGATTCGGATTCTCCGACCCCAATTTACTTTCGTCAACCTTTATAAAATATCGATATTTTCTCAAAAAACCCTTCCTTTGACTCAAAAAATTCAATTCAAAATTTTGAGAAACTAACTTCAGATTTTGATTCTCCGACCCCGATTTACTTTCGTCAACCTTTATAGAAAAGAACTTTAAATGGATGTTTTTTTGACCCTGATGTCCTTTTGACCCCGACGCAGACACACAAACACACACACAACCCAGTTTTTTTCATATGACCCTCCCTACAGTCGAGGGAAGGATCAAAAATTATTTTAGATAATTATTTTTTCTTTATTTTTTTTCCTACATGAATTGGCAATTTATACAAGTTGTTTTTTTTAGATAATATGAATTTATTTTTCAGTTTATATAATGCATAAGTCGACATATACTCGGTGTTAATGATTTATATGTTAGTCTATTTCAGACATGTCGTAATTTTTATTTCTAAATCGCGTCTTACAATCTTTTTATTATAACTGATTTCATATAGATCGTGATTTAAAAAGAAGACAGTACTTAAGATATCGACAACGCATTTTGGAAAGGAGTTTTTATTCCATTCAGAAAATGTTTTTTTTAATTCACGTAAGCTTGCTCATATACTTTTATGAAACAGTTTTTTATTTGTGAAATTTTACGCTTTGTTATCTCTTTCGATTCAGGTTCTTTCTGACGTTCAATGTAATCGCAAACGCTGAATTCGATGGTGTATATATACTGACACTTCAGTTGCTCTCACAATGAGCACATTTACTTTCGTATATAAAGACTTTTCAGTTTCTGAGACACAAATTCACGCGAAAAATAAGAAGATAGTTAACTTTATATACGAAAGTAAATGTACTCTTTATGAGAGCGACTGGAGTGTCAGTATATATACACCATCGAATTCAGCATTTGCGATTGCATTGAACGTCAGGAAGAACCTGAATTGAAGGGTATAAACAACGCGTTCGGAACACACGAACACGTTCCGAGCTACCAGTTCCGAACGCGTTCGCAAGCTATGTTCGGAACGCGTTCTTTAACTGTTTGTCTTGACCTGGGATGCTTTGTAGAAAATGAATAGGTGACGCTAGCTGATCTTTTTTCATGATGGAGAGTTGCTATAGAAACGTTATGAAATCACTGAAATATGTATAGATATCAATGATGTCGTTAGTGAATAATAAGAGTAGACATTAAAAAGTAAAAAGTGCCAGAACGAAATCATTATTCAAAAATATTGTAAGCTATGCCTAATTTTTGTGTATAATTATTTTGTTATTTCTCCCAGATTAAAAAATTATATACACAAGTGCGTAAGTGAATTTATTTTAGAAATAATGCAATGATCCATTCACAACAGTTAGTAGATCACTCTCTTTTTTTTCTCTATATGTACATGTCACCATTATAAGTTAAGAACATTCTTGTTCAATAAAGTGAGGGTGCAAGCATACGCACAGAAAAGATATACATTTAACCTTAACAACTGGCGACCCTGCAAAACAACAACCAAACGAAAAATAAAAAAAAAGTAAAAATCAAAATCAAAATCAACGTTATCAAGCAAGAATCAATTATTAGTTCATTTCCTGAAGTTACCACTCATTTTCATTTGAGCCTCTCGTGAATAGAGGCTCGTATGCATTCATATAAAAGCCTCTTGATATAGAGACTTGGAATTTTTTGAATACATTATATTATTTAATTGATATTTAAATATCGTGTTTCATCAATAGGTGAGAAAATCCTTTTCTAATCAATGATATCATACATTCAAAGACTATCAGGAATACTTTTGAGTAAACTGTATATTTTTTTGAATTTGAAACAAGAAATTGATATTACATAATCTTTTTTCGGACATTAAATTCTAAATTAAAAGGGGAAAAAATCAATATAAAATAAATCATAGAGATTTTTTGGGTTGAATAATTGTAAACAAAGATTCTAAGAAGAATTTCCTTCATTTGTTTTGCATTCCATTGATTCATATACCTATTCACTTGCATTGACATTAATCATTATAATATATTCATAACGGCTACGGAAACAAGATTGCAAATTAAGAAAAATAATACAAAGCTATTACCATACACAATAATTAAAAATTCATTATCTCGTACCATATCAAGATATAATCCTTCAATAAGTTCAATATCACATACAAATATAAGTCAAATGATTGATTAAACATTATTAGATAAAGCTCGACAAGCTAGATTCGATGATCTATCAAATTTCTCTGGCCATCCTTCTGAGGATGTCGAACGTTTTTTAAAAAGCATTAAGAATATTAAGAAGGCTAATGATGAATCAGACAACCATGAAATTTTCGAAATCGTTCGTGGCTAATTAATTCAATCAGCAGGATTATGGTTCGATGATCATGAACATGATTTCAAAAAATGATCAGAGTTTGAAGTTGCATTTCGAAATCGTTATTTCTCATCAACAATGATTAAAAAAATTCGATTTATTAAAACAACGAAAACAATTACATGATGAACCGGCTACATCTTATTTTGATGATACTTTTAATCTATGTAAAGAAATTGATCCACATATGTCAGAACAAATTATGATTCGACATTTAATGAGTGGAATTAATCCTGATTTTCAGAAAGAACTTTCTCGACGTAAATCGTCTATGAATACATTAAATGAATTTTTAAGATATGCTAAAATTGAACAAGATTTATATGATACATTTGAAAAATCTCATCGGCTACCAATGGAATCTACAAAATCTAATTTTCAAATTAATCATCAACAAATTTCTTCATTGACAAATATGATTGAACAACCAAAACAACAATATCAATTTATGAATAAAATTAATCCTCGTTCACATTCATTTACAACACAGAGATCCAATTATAAACAGAACTCGAATTATCAATATGACCCTTGATCAACATTTACACCTGATAAAACATCCAACATAATTTACACCAACATGAATTTAAATATAAAAATTATATTAATAATCAATTAAAATCATAATAATCATTTAATCATTGTACAATATGTGGTCAACAAAATCACCGAACAATCGATTGTTTTCATAAACAGACAACCGGATGTCTTAATTGTGGTCAAAATCATACTATTAGTGATTGTACAATGCCCCCAAGTTTTCAATAACTGGGTCATGCGATGGCGGTGTTCCCAGTAAATTTATTAAGGCATCAACAATAACATCTTTTCCCGTTTACATCAAGGATCGTGTTAATGATCAACCAACGGAAGCAATTGTTGATACAGGATCTGCCATCTCAATCATTCGTTTAGATTTTCTTAAAACCATTCATCACAACAATTTAATTTATCAAACCAGAACATGTCAAACAGCAAATTCAACACCACTTCCTATTATCGGTCAAATTGAATTAGAAATAAAAATTAAACATATAACAACTTCGGTCTTTGCTTACGTCGCGAGAAATATAATTACATAAATTGTTTTAGGCAATGATTGGATTAATTCAAATCATGTACATCTTTTTGGCGATCAGAAAAAATTAACAATTCCTGATAAATACGGTCAATTAATTTCAATCCCGAATGTGGAACCTATTGACATTAATTATCCAGCATTATTAGTCAACAAAATTACTGTTCCTTCATATTCACAAGCATTAGTTGATATTGCATGTAAAGTTAGTGATGCTAATGATTTTATATTTGAACCATATGAACGTCATATATAAAAGTTTATTTTCATACCACATACGTTATTGAACATTAATAAACATTAAGCCAAAGTACTACTTATAAATGCTCAAGATCAACAACAAACATTCTCAAGAAATACACGAATCGGAACTATTTCCCGTGAAACAACATATTCTATATTTACAACAACAGAATCTCCGACAACACAAATTCTTTTTTAAATGAAAATTTTCAATCGCCATCTCAACATTACAAAAATTTTAAAAACAGAGCTGTCTTCAACAAGAAAGGTAACTCGAGTTCAACAAAATTGAATGTTATTTGTCATTTATGTAATGAATATTTTTTATCTGGCAATGATTTACAGAAGCATTTACGATCACAATGTTATTCAGATCAGATTCGAAAGCACATACTCGAATCGACTAAACATATAGAAAATGAAAAACATTGTTTAGAAATTCCAGATATATTGTGGCGAAATAAAATATCATTTGATCCTACACCATCAACTATTAATATTTCTTCACAATTGGTAATTAGAACTGGTGATCATCCATCTATTTATTCGAAACAATATTCCGCTTCATATATATAATATACAAGTAACGCGACGTGATCGTCGCGTTACCCTCTACTGAAAGGATTTAGGGTAGTCCATAATGTAAGATAAGAAGAGGAATGCTAGACGATTTGTGTTAACATATGCATGGCAAACAGCAACATGAAATATGGTCACCTTAGTAACAATGTTACTAGGTTGAGTGAAACAAGTTACTACTACGTAGTTAGCGTTAATAGTAATCTAATAGTGACTATCGATCTAGACATGTCTGAATGCAAGACTCATCTTGCAGGGTTGGTCTGACCAAAGTTTGTTGGTGTTGCGACAAATCCCTAATTGTTAAGAGTTTCCTTTGCAGGTAATAAAAACCTAAAGAAAAATAGTCATTACGCCATACTCATACCCCACGTGTTACGATTCGTGTTAACACACAAGATCATATTATCCTTGTGATATATCTTCTTCGTGTTCTCTTCTCTTTATTCACCTCTTTGTCTTTTATTTATATGAGCGGTGCGTCTTTCAGCAGTTTTCAGTTAGTGTGTAAAATTGTTATGTGTGTATCTTGAACCTGCAATAAAACAAGTTCTAAAACAACAAGAACTAAACATAGAACTTAACATCACGTTAATGCCTTAACTTTACTGTTTACAAATATGAATGATAAGAACAGTAGATATTATTTATGCTTTTGTTCGTTCGCGAATATAGTTTCTTCAAGAAAATAACTCAGTTACCACATGCTCTACTTAGAGTGAAAAATTACATTTACAACCCACAAGGTTCCATTGGCCGACCAGTTCTGAATATTCCAAAATCGAATGATAGCTGTTTCTAACTTGCAAAAGAAACTTTTAACGACGCTACAATCAAGAATTAGAGAGATGAATATTATTTCTAGATAATTATACCAGTACTTAGGAACTTATTGATGAGCGCAGGAAAACGAAAACGACAACTATTATGGGTGATAAAACACCTATTTTAAAATCTTAAAATCTACATTAACAAACATCTACATAAAATATCAATGACGAACCCGGTACGCCTCTACGACGTACCGCTTCTCTTATTCATTTTCGATTTTGCATAGTTCGCATACGACTTCTGTGATAGCTCCTTCGTATAGCTCTATATACCCTATTTCATGTAGAAACGATCAAATCTTGATGTTTTAAATATAGTTTCGGAAAAGTCAAGAAAGTAATACAATCACAATGGTCATCTGATAAAAATGCATGTGCACTCAACAGTTTATGAAATGATTGAAGCATTTACTCGTGTTGACTTATTTCGACACCGAATAATTTATATTGGATCGTGATACGCTTATGACTAATCCTTCTATTCACCTTTTCAATTTCTCCTCCAAGAATATACTGTTTTCTTTTGGATTTTATTGAATGCATCTACTTTCATCGTACAATCTTATGCTATTAAAAAGTAAGGTTTCACTAATGTGCAGCACACTCTTTTAGACATCTTAGTGCAGCTATTCTTGATGAAAATGAAGCAAATTTCATTAAAAAGTTCGATTTTTATCAATCTGATAGCTTTTTTCTCGTCTCTATGCTCTGGCTGCTTATTCGTTAAAAGTATTGCTGATAGTCTCATTTTGAACAGCAAAAATTCAAACAACAATACTACAGAATTTTTCAATCGTATTTATTAGTGTAATACATTGTTTTTAGTAGCTTTTTATTCGAACAAAATATTATAACCATATAATGATAGGTATACAAATTTAATTTGTTCTTCTAAAGATATTCACTTTTAATGAATAACATTAATCTCATTATATAGATTTTGGTTTTCAATAGCAATTTAAGTTTTCTATGTGAGCTTTTTTTCAATATCTTCATAGTAACTGATGTTCATTCGGGAATTAAAGATACTCGGTTAAAAATTGAATAAGTCGAGAACGCAAGCAGCTAGCGATCTGCAGTTTTGAGCAATCGAAAGAGGAAACATGGGGGGCGTCTTTTTCTCTGATAATATGTAAGACAAAAACCTTATAAGACTAATTATTTCTGGAAAACATTCGAAAAAATGCATGAAAATGTTTTGTCGTTCCGATGAAAATTTGAAAAAAGGAAGAAAGTTTAGTTGAAAATCAACGCAATTTCCTATTATTTGAGTAAGCAAATACATGATTTCATTTATTCAGCTTTAGAATGCGAGAACATAATCCTTCGCATTATGTCTTGAACTACAGATCTGAAGTCCCTCTATCTAAATCATATGTCAAAATCAAAATTTCATCGGAACGACAAGACGTTTGCATGCATTTTTTCGAATGTTTCCCAGAAATAATTAATTTTATAAGAATTTTGTCTTATACATTATCGGAGAAATAGACGCCCCCATGTCTCCTCTTTCGATTGCTCAAAATCGCAGATCGCTAGCTGCTTGCATTCTTGACTTGTTCAATTTTTAACCGAGTATCTTTAATTTCCGAATGGACATTAGTACAAGAATTCATATTTATCTTCCGTCATTTTTGCTATCATTAGTATCTATACTAATGTATTGAAAAAGTAAAACATATCGCTAATGTAAAAACATGGACAGTGGAATAAGACTACTCACCAGCTGATTTTGAGATATGTTTATTTTGTAATGTGAGTCTGCAAGTGATATTACTTCGTATTTATAGGTGTTGGTAATTTGTCGTTCTTTTCAACATAGAATATGTACCTGAATCAATCAAGTGTGAATTTTTATTTGACTGCTTCTTTTTTTTTCACATTAATATATATCGTTCTATGTACAACACATGCTTGTCGTATGCTTCCTTCATTTTTTTTGCTTTGGTTTTTCCGCAGTGAAAAAAAACCAAACGATGGGTATCTTACCATTTTGTATTATCGATTTAAGATGAGCAGGAGAGAAACTGTAACCATATAAGGTGTTTCAAATGTATGGACTTTGAATTCATTGTATGATGCAAATATTTCTGACTTCACTTCGGAATAAATACAAAAACTACGAAAAGAATAAAGAACAGAGGGTATGGGTGTGCATGTGTCCTCACTTCACTTCAAGTGCAATTCACACCCACACCTACGCCTCCACCCATACATGCACATTCACACACTCATATTCACACCCACACCCACATCCTAACCATAACTGTTTGAAACAGTCAAACATTTAATGTGTGAGCATGGTATCCTGAAGAAGAAATATATCGATAATTTGAATTTTTGTACTTTTAAGATCAATCTATCAAAAAAGGAGCATGATATAGTTTGTGTTTGAAAAACTACTATGCCAGGCAGCAAGTGGAAAACAAATCAATTCAAGTGAAAAATATAGAGTGTGGGTGAAGAATTAGATTTTTTAAAAACAAATACAAAAATTTCTGGATCATTCAACAAAAGATGCTGTGTCATTCTCTTCTCGCTTTTATTTTCATCAGTTTGTTCCATGTACCTATAAGATGTGACATCAGTCAAATATAATATAGACAAGCTCTATAAAAAGAGAAGAAAACATCTCTGTTGGTGAATCATATCATGATCATTTTGCTATTGGAAAAATTGAAGTAAAATGCACATCTTCTTAAGCTGATTTCTAAACGCTTATATGGAAGTATGAATATATCAAGTTGTATATTTTTGAAAAAGTGAACGAAAGAATGAAAGCAGTTTATTTGAAGTGTTAGAACATTGTAAAAACGTTTTTTAAATTCAGTACTAACTAATCTTCAGTTTTACTGATGACGGAATCTTATTTTTCTATTGACGTTGTGGTTTGAAGAGAAGATCAGTAAAATTATGGTTTGAAAAACTTTTATTTAATGATTGATATATCTTTTTTGTTTGGAACAGTCTTGTCTAATAGATAGAATAAGCAGCGAATAAGACAGCAGGCGTCTTGTGTTGTCTAACACACATACAGTTACTTCAAGAAAAATACTATTGAAATCTTTTCTCTTTCGAATAACTGATATCAACTGATTATTCCTGTTGAATAAGTAACGTCTCTTCGATCGAAAAGCTTTGCTTACCGTTTATTTGAGGATAAATTGATGAAATGCGTGAAAAGAAGTATATATCTAAATATCAAACGTAGCTAGAATTAAAATAAATCTACATCGAAATTTGCACATCTAACGTAATTTAACTAGTTTTATCAAAAGAATTTATAGAACAACAGTTAAAACAGAATTATTATAAGATTCCAACCAGGGTGGCCAGATCAAAAAGTTAAAAATCGGAAATTGTTTTTTCAAAATCGGAAAAATTTCGGAATTCTTTTTTCCAAAATCGGAAAAAAATCTAATTCTTCACCCNTGAAAAGCTCTACAATCTACAAAGGAAAGCTTATTTCAAGTATGTACTTTTCGTTTTCCAAAAAAGCAAAATTCAGTGCGACCAATATTCGACGCTGCGAAAGGATCATTTTTCTACACCAATGAAAAATTCCTTTCTTCTTATTTCAATAAACTGTTCTGCGTAAATTGTAGAGCTTTTCACGTTGCATATTGTGGTATATTTTATTTTTTTTTACAAAAGCAGATTAGGTGATAAAAAGATGAAATAAGGAAAAAGGAATTTCTCGTTCGCATAGAAAAAAATGATTTTTTCCCAGCGTCGAAAATTGGTCGCACACAATTTTGCTTCTTTTGAAAACAAAAAGTAGGGTCTGAAAAAAATCATCAAACGTTAGATTTTATAAAATTGAAGAAACACATGTTTTATAGTTATTGTAATTAAAATCGGCTAAACATCAGATTTTTGACCGTTTCTCTTTTACATGAGTACTATCGCATCTTCTAGTATGTTGATTGAAGTTTGCTCTTATAATCGAGACGTTACCTTTCATTTTATAGAAAAATATGAGTGGGCGTCTGAAAAGAATTATTTGAATATTTTCAAACTAGCATGAAAAAAAGTTATTAATTTGAATTTATCTGAAAGTAATCATAAAATTTTCATTGAGACAAATCATTTCTAATTCAATTTGATTAAAATTTCATGTATTCAAATTGCAATTAAAATCAATAAAAATATAAATAATTATTCTATATAATTCATCAAAATCGATTATTTATTAAAATGAAATAAAACTATATAGATATTGTTAAAGATGAACTTTAATCTTCAATAAATAAATGACTTTGCTCTCATAATATCGACACGAAATATGTCAAAGTAGAATTATCGACTACGTATTTATTTATGGAGCAAGTAGAAAATTTTTGATAATAAAAGAAGACACAGAAACAATAAACATGAGAGAAATTCATCTTGAAGGATGAGGGTGAGTACAAGGTGCTGTAATCAACTTCTTGAGCGGAAATCAAAATTGGTTATGGCAGTTCGCATTTACTCTCAAATCGATTTATAAGTTTTGATGAAGATTGATAATGAACATGCCGTTAGAAGTGTAATCTTTTATATTTTATTTGAAGTAAAGTCATTCCTTGAATGTTGTTTTATCAACACCTTTTCCATATAATGAGACAATACCAACTGAATCATCCAAACTGATTTTTTTGGTTCTCAATTATCTTCAATACAGTTTTATGATTTGAGACTCTAGTTCTTTTGTGTTTTAAAGCTAAATGATTGTCTAAAACGTTAAACTCTTAAAGATCGACCAAAAATACCTTTTGACTGACTTGTAACATCTCGAATTCGATACATTCAGTGATCACTTTTTCAGAATGAACTTCTTGAATTTGTCAATGAAAACATTCAAAATCAATAGATCTTGAATCAAATTTGTTGTATTGATAAAAAACGTTAAATGACAGCATATATTCAAATGATGTTTTGCTGTTACTTTCATGAAATATAACTGTTATGCTCGATCTAATGAAATCTGAATTCGAATTATTTTGATCAAACAATCAACAAATATAATATTTGTCTAAGAACTGTTTGTGTATTGTTTTCTATTGAAATTACATGCATTCAAACAATTTCATATAAGATCTCGACATCTTCAATTGTGTCTATCATATAAAATTATGTCGAAGATAACCATACGTTTTTATTAGAATATTTTACTTATGAATAGCTGAATAAACGACTGGAAAATTCGAACGGTCTTCATCGATAATTGTTGTAACTGTCAAACATTTAACTGGCTTTCATATACTACTACTTCATTTTTGATAATACGTCTTTAGGCATCTAAATTTTCTATTCATTACAGTCTCTGGATTTTTTATATCATTTCATCATTATTTTAATTTTACTTTGAAAGAGTATTGAGTGTGTATACGAATGACGAACATGGAGAACAAATTTTTTGTCTTTGTGACAATAGAATAGTACTAACATCACACCTATCAAATATCTATTATTGTGAAGAATTTCTTGGATGAATCCAGTACATGTTCTTACCAATACTTAAGCTGAAATGTCAAGAAATAGAATACATGCTCATGACTTCATTTGTAGTAATATAGTTTAATTATGTCAATAGGATAGAAAAGGAAAGAATAAACTTTAGGATGTTTTATTTAAGAAAAAAAAAAACCGAACTACAGAGTAAAAATGTACTATGTACGTTTGAGTATATTCAATTGTCGAGGATTAATTGGTCCGCCGATCCACATATTGTCTGTATTTACATTTTCGACAGTTTTGACAGCTGTTTTCAAGTAAAGTCCATTTTTGATGCCATAAACAGTTTCTGCATCTCTTAAAGTGCGCACAACTTTTACCAAATGAGAATCTTCGGCTAAGTTGGTGTTCAATGTTCGTTCAATAACGTAATTCCAATTCTGTTTGCTATTGTCAATTTTGTAATTGTAGATAAGTTCTTCATTAATCTCAGGTCGAAGTTGAGAAATATAGATCATACTAGCGATGTAGAAGAATTGCCAAAGAATATGTTCGGCAAGTTTTTGATCATTTATATGTGGATATATCATACGAATAGCATGCATTGATGTGACCAAATGAAGAAGAAAAAAATCAAAGTCAATTTGATTGGGTTTATGTGTAGCACCATACAGATAAACACTCACGTCGAATAGATCTTCAATTGTTTTTTCAAGATTGTTCACATTAATCTGCCATTGATCGAAATAAGATAGAACGATATCGATCGATTGTTTTACGCTTGGCTCTAGATTGTCAACACCTGGCGCGTCAAATAGTGGTAATCGATTATCTGCACGAAGATCTTTGAAGATTTCTAAAATTGTTTTCGAGCCAGCTTTGGGTGGCTTCAATTTGTCGATAAATTCATGATGATAGTTGTAGCCAACTGCAGTTAATGTCAACGCTTCAGACGCCACTATTCGACTATCCAATTCGAATGCATAACCAATATGAATGAGAGGATGAGCTAAACCACTGATTACACTGTTGATCATCGGTTCTGATTTATTGTCTAACAATAATTCGAAGAATTTTTGCTGCCAATTGTTTCCACTAGCTGTCAATTCTTGATCGAAGAAATCTCTATATGCTTTGCAGAAGCGTTCATCACCGAGTGACTTTCGCCAATTGCCGCTAGTAATTTCGTGTGGTGACGCTTCATACGGAGTGGCTTCTTCACACATAATTTTGTAGAGCTGTTCGAGTCTATCATCAGTGGCGCCCAAGAAGTGGAGAGATGCTAAATGATGTGCAATATGAGTATGAAAACCACGATGGTCAAGAACTTGAAAACGGGCATACGCATCTGCCAACAGATTGTTAAGTACAGTGCGACTCATCGAAATTGAATGAATGTAGAAAGTAAAGTTTGTCGATTGTTATTCTCGTGGTGTATGTATATAAATACGTGCAATATTCTGCATTGTCATTCACTATGCTTTTTCTTCTTATTCTTTCTGTACAACATAAAAATGTTGTGTAGATAAAGAAAAGAAATAAAACGCTGCCTTTTTTTTTTCTCTTTTCTCTAATTCTTCTTGCCCGATGTGTGTTGACGCTGACACTAGTCGTTTTTTTTTTCTAGTTGATAATTGATCCGATGAAAAAGCGTGTGTAGTGAACTTCCAATCAAAACTAAATGCATACACCGTGCTTACATTTAACCGAGATATATTAACTCAATTTTATATTGCTACAATGATAAAATTTGATGTACTGTACATGTAGTATTATAGATTTTTTCAATCACAAGTGAGTTTCACACGAAAGATGGCACTATAGCGTTGTAATGAATACAGACATTGCGAGAATAGATTCGCCTTGAGTAGAATTCGAAATGGCTCAGTTTTTCTATCATGACACTTACAATCGGAACCCTGATTCAGGAAATTTTTTTTTTTTGTTATAATACTGAGACCTCTTTTCGTCGATTATTTACATTAGGTATGAAGTTTGAATAATATGCTTCTATTGATTAAAATGATGATTGTGTACTATAGTGAGTGAAAGGAAAAGTGAAGAAAATTTTTGTCATCGAACTATTTTAGAATGAGCGGGTCAGTGTGGGTCTTATGCCCATGTGTCAGAAATAAATCATTAATGTTAAGAAATCAGATATTGTTATTTGTTTTGTCAAAGTATTATGCGTACTTGTCAAATTTTGACTGGTTGATGGGATGACAAAAATTTTGAGAGAAAACATATTGGAATGCATGGCAAACACACTTCACACATTCAGTTTGAATAATTTTTGTTTCCCATAAGAATGCATATTTACGTACTTTTGCAAATAGAACTCACTACTGTGTATCTCTTGAAAGCCACTGTTAATTGTGCGTGAATACGAAGTTTTCTAATGATAATTATTCTGTTTAGATAAAATTTTCTTAAAAGTTACTTTTTGAGAATGGGAATTTTTTTCTCTTGTTTATTTCTTTATAGACAAGTATTCTAAGAATTTCACAAATCGAATTTATCTTTCTACTTGGAACTCAAATATCATGTGATGATAAATAATCAAGGGGGAAAGTGCTGGCACCCAGCACCCTGGCACCTCAGCACCTGCTCAGCACCTTGGCACCTTTTCAGCACCTGCTCAGCACCTTGACACCTTTTCAGCACCTCAGCACCTTTCCAGCACCTCAACACCTACTCAGCACCTGCTCAGCACTTGTGGGTTCTGTGAAGGTTAGAAAGTTAGAACATAAATATTAATTGAGAAGTTGCTTAGAAATAGNAATCAATTAGCATCTCAGCACTTCAGCACCCGCCCAGCACCTACTCAGCACCTGAGCACCTACTCAGCACCTACTCAACACCTGAGCACCTACTCAGCACTTTTCCAGCACCTGAGCACCTTCTCAGTACCTCAGCACCTGCTCAGCACCTCAGCACCTGTCCAGCACTTTTCGGTGCTGGGTGCCAGCACTTACCCCCTTGTAAATAATTCAAAGAAAATAAGAATTTGATTACTGTCAAAAAACATATTTTTATTATAGCAGATCATCTTTATTCGGTCCCAATCAATACTGATCAAATACACTTACAAGGAACTTTGAAAGATTATTTCGTACTCGATTGAAATACAAAAATTCGAGTTTCAGGTGCTTGTTTATAGCATGGAAGTACATTGATATTGTTTTTTTTACAGATGAAGTCAATAAGAATTTGTAGGAAGTTCGATAGTGCAGTTTCAGAAAAAAAAATCAAGATTCTATTATTTTTCAGCAGTGCGAAATATACAAGACAAGAGTGTTACAATCATTTTAATACATCCGCTATTTTTTTGTCATAATCTTACAAAATCGATTCCAAAATCTATGATATGCTATTTCACACGAAAACGAACAGAGTATGTAGCTGACAATCGCAGTCTGTCGGGCAAAAAAAATCTTGTTGCGAAGTATGTTTCACGCTATGATGTCAAAAAGCTCTGTTCATTCTCCTTGTCGCGTTCACTCCCACACACGTATTTTGCATTCAGCTGGTCTATTTCAGTCCATTGGGGGAGGGAGTCCAATTTTCTTGCTATTTATTTTAACACTCAGTAGATGATATGAATCTTCTATTCATACATCAATGAATCATTCAAAAATGTTGAATACAAATTTAATAAATTCGAACACTTGAAGTAAAAGAATAATATAATGAGATCTACGTTAGTTGTCGAAAGCTATAGTTTTTATTGATGAATTGATGCAATTGACTAGTGGATTATTTTGCATTGTGTTCTCCTCTTCTTGTTTCTACCCATGGACATGTCTGATGGCGCTTATCATCGATGCTTTTATTTACTATTCATCGTCGTTTTTAGTCATTGGTTCTTTTGTTGACCAATTTGCTAATCAATGTATATATTTCAGATGAACAAAAAAAAAAACAACTCTTTGCGATATTCTCATTGAAAGCATATATATCAAAGATATTGCCATTCTATAGTATTGTTTGGTGTACTTACTTGCTTCGCGATTGTCCTTGAAGTCCGTGCAACAAAGATTCTCTTTCTCTTACACAGTTGTGAGTGATTCATTTTCTTATCCTGTATAATTCTGAATAAATAACAAGGCCGTGTGCATATACACACTATTTTATCGAGTCCTTGTATCGTATTCTGCGATATCTTGTTGTTATTATATAACACATCGAACACACTTTATGTAATAATACAGACGAATCATTGTAGATATTCGATAGAACTGTTGTGTTATTAGTCGACGACAATGTGTTGGATTCTTGGCTTGATATTCATTTTCTATATTATTTATCGAACCTATCGACATTTTTATCCGACGCTAAACATTGATCCTTGCGGTAAATATGTTTTAATTAGTGGTTGCGATAGTGGATTCGGTTACCAATTGGCCATTGAACTAGATAAAGATGGTTTTAATGTTCTTGCTGGTGTTTACAATCCGACTAATCAAGATTCACTAAGTCACCAACTGTCGTCACGTGCAACAGTGTTTTCTCTTGATATTACTAAACAGGAGGATATTGACAAAGTCTTTACTCTTGTCCAGAGTAAAACCAATGTTCTTCATGCTCTCGTCAACAATGCAGGTATAGGTAAAACTGGATTCATCGACTGGATGTCCATGGAGTTTTTACGTAACATCATGGAAGTGAACTTTTTTGGACATGTCATGATGACGAAGAAGTTTTTACCTTTACTAATTTCCAAACGAGATTCGCGTGTGGTAAACGTTTCTTCCGTTGCTGGATATTTTGCTGGACCAAGCATGACGGCTTATGCTTCTTCAAAATTTGCTCTTGAATCTTTTTCGGATTGTCTTCGTCGTGAGATGAATGTCTGGAATTTGCGTGTCAGTATCATTGAACCTGGCTGCATGCGAACGCCGATTATCGAAGATATTGACAAAGCTATGACAGACTTCTGGAACAAGGTACCACTTGATGTCAAGGATCGTTGGGGAGAAGAGTTTTGGAAGGATCAACTCGATCAAGCCAACGCCAATATTTTCATTCAACATGCTGAAAATCCTAACAAAGTGGTACGCGCTCTTCGACATGCTGTTCTGAACACGACACCACATATCCGTTATCGACCCGGTTGGCAATCAAGTTTAGTACTTTTTCCTCTCTCTAGAGCTCCTACTGTCTTAATTGATTGGTTCTTGCAAAAAGCAAGTCCTAGCCGAGTTCTTCCTGTAGGACTTGAAAAACAAATAAAAGAATAAATCACGTTGATCGATACTGAATGTATTTATTTTTTATTTACGAAGGAACATTTATTAGTGTCTGATACTGATCGAGTTCATATTCTGCACATTTAGATACGTCTCATGTTCCTTCGAATGCCATAACACTTTTGCCGAAAACAATTGTTTCCTTCTCAAAATAAGGAATTTCCACACAATACTTACCTTCCACAATCTGGTCAAAAGAATCGAGTTGGCTAGAAAAGCTATTATATCAAGAAGAAAAAATTCGTTTTCGCTGAAACTTTTAGGACATTCTAAGGACTGTGACACCCATTCATCAACAAAGTTTCAAGATGAAATTTCTTCATATGATTTTTTTCGAGATAACGTTGGAAGTAGTCTAAAGTCTCAAGGAGAATCTACTTGTGAACATAATATGAGTTCGATCGATATCGATCACTTGCGGATGTTCCCTCATTAGTCAAGTAGGCAACATGCATAAAGCAAAAGTTCGTTTTTTTTGTAACAACTGCTCTTGACAGTTTCACATAAGCAAACCATAATTTAGTCTATGAATCACAATTACAGGTTGTGAATTGAATATCACGCAGAGAAATTCAAAACAATTGTAAATTTTCTTTATAGGTATAATCACGACGAGAGCAATGAGGCTTTTACTAACTATACCAACTAGTGTTATGTTTAGGCACACCAGGTGACAATGCCGAAAAGATATCATACTTGTGCACATTACTGTGGGCAGCGCCAACAAGATGGAAAGCTAGTTTTTTTTCTACCGTAGATTTAGAACACTATGAATCACAACTGGTGCAACAAAATATCACTCGTTGCAAACAAAGTTCAATCGAATAGTTAAGGAAGAAATTTTGTTAAAATCATTATAGTAGTGAAATGGACGCCTCGTTCTCATCAGAATGTAACTCGCATAGTCTGTTGCATTGCCAATATTCCTTTCAGTTAAGTCATTGACATGTGCATTCAACATGAAACAGTAACTGTTGGATTGAAATATTCTTCAGTGAAAGGAGCGTATTAATTTCTGTTCTCTGTGAACTACTGTTGGTATGAGACTTATTGTAACAGGGAGATGACATAAAACACAGACAAGCAAGAAACCCAATCCATTGACGATCACAATCCAGAATAATTGGAGCTTCGAGAGATCAAACAAAAAGAGAAATAAAAGACTGAGACAATAACCCCGAAGAGACATGCTAACAAACTCTTTTCTTGCACAGCCAATTCTACATAATCTTGATGAATGAGACATTTTGAAGAAGATTAACTGAAAATAAACTTGATTATCAACTAATATAAACTATTGTACGATCACAAAGATGTTCGTAGTTAAAAATCTATTGAAAATCAATTGGATTCGTTCATCTCTCTAACTGTTTCTATGAGGATAGACTCACGTTATGATGATGATTACTATTGTTGTTTTTTTCATCTGGATATTTTGTATAGAGAACATGAATTTGGATATTTCCATCAGAATCATCACGAATTGTATAACCTCTCATATTTTATGGAACCGAACAACGACATTCATGCATTATGATTGTTTGCTTGTATGAAGCAGTAATTGGCGAATACAAATGAGGACATAGGTGAGAATGTCTTGCGATCGAAAAACGTAGACAACACGAACAAAAAACACACTGAGCCTTAGAATCTACTGGAAAACAGTTAAACTTGGATAAAAACCATTTTTTATCTTTTTTTTCCTCTAATAATGTTTACAAATCACTGCAATGAAAAAATTGTTTTTTCTTCCACTTGCTTTGCAGCGATTGTCTACATTCGTACAAGCAGAAAAAATATAAATAGTTTGCGTACAATTTCAACCCTTTTTCAGTAGATTGTAACGCTGGGAAGTTTTATTTTTTTTCGTATTGTCTGCATTTTTCGAATCGCCAGACATTCTGACCTATTGTTCATTTACATTGACCAATCATTTGTTCAAATAAGCAAACAATCATGATTCACGGATAATGTTGTCCCGCTCCACAAAATGTGAGAGGTTGTATAATTTGCAATGATTCCGATACAAATGTTCAAGTTCATGTATTCTATAAAAAAAAATCTAGACGAAGAAGACAGCAATATTGATCATTATCATCATAATGTAAATCTATCTCAAGGTCAAACACTTCGAATTGAACGCAGAGTTGTCATTATGGGTGAATGTGAAACATACACACCAATTAAAACTGTTGAAGTCACTCGAGCTAGTAGTCAACCCATGAAACTTAGCGAACTGTTCGATGGTGTAAACGAAATTGAAAATAATTGGCTTTTTGTCATTGACAACACAGGCATTCGTTCGGCTCACATAAACAGCTATTGATTTTCAATAGACATTTGATTATAAACATCTGTGTGATTGTAAAACAATTTCTATTAGTTGATAGTCGAGTTTATCTTTAGTTAACATTCTTAAAGCTGTCTTTCTAATGTCCTAACAGGTGACTTCAATTAACATCAGTAATATGGTGACCTATATCCAGAATAATTGTAATTATTATTCATAGCTTTTGTATAATTGGGTCAAGAATTTGAAGTTTCTGAAAAAGCGTCAATCGAAGGGCGTTGTCTGGAAGTTATTGTGGTTCAAAACAGTGAATCATAACTTATCGTCATCTTCCATATATGCATCGTGTCAACACTGGTTCTGAAAGTCAGTAGAGGACTGCGCTAAAATTTTTAGCTCTATACCATTACGTTTGTGGGATGTACTCAACAAACGTGGGTATGTATTTTATTATTCTTCGTTTGAATGGACATATTAGGGTGTAGGGTATGACAGAGTCCTTTTTCCTTAGATTCTTAATTTTTAATTGAACGCAGAATAATAGTTTATTTTGTCGAAAAATACTGCTCTAATTATAAATGCAATCTTTTATATAAGTCACAATACTTAATTAAAAACAAAAACGAGACAGTATCGGGCTTTGCAACTTGACGTGTTCTTCAAACAACAACAAAATTATATACATATAGAATGAAGGCCCATAGTGAATTCTGAGCTGCACGATCAGAAAAGCATAAATAGAGACAAAACGAAAAAAACATTTCTGACTTTTCTTAAAAACATGCATATTTTTCCAGACGATCATGTCAAAAATCATCGAACATTTCAACAAGAAACCAGATGACGAGGAAAACGATTATGTCATTTATGAAAGATTAAGCCTCAGCCTACTTTGTCATGTATTGATGGTAACTATCATTTGTTGACGAAATTCTCCTTTTTTTAAGGGGAAGAGGATGAGTTCAAATGTAAAGATCAATTCAAAATATCGAGAGCATTCGATCAATTAAAGATTTCTTTACAGCCACTGATATATCGCAACACTACAGACAATTGATGTCTGGTTTGCAAGAGGCGAAAAATATAATCTCGGGTTTATCTTCCGATTCTCAACGAAAAAGAATATCGGTTTCGACGACAGTAGGGCAAGATCGACCCTAGGTGGCATTCTTACTGTGAACAAAAAACACTATGAGACCACAGTGTAGATTATTCTCAATCATTCACGAAAATTCCAAGTTCTCGTTGATGATCCTACTATTAAGTTAGAGAACAGTCTTACCTACTTATACGGATGGTGGTTGAATGAAAGTTACATTTCTACCAAGTTCTACAATATCGTTCGAATCCCGCTTGCCTTGATAGACGACAGAAAATTCATAAGAGAACTGTTTCACTTCGAACAGTGGTTTTAGCAACTGATACATTCAAATAAGGACTTGGATGGAGTTTCACACATGTCTTGTCAAGTATATTAAAGACAACGGATGCCGTCCTTGATTCATTTTCAATTGTTAATGAATTACAGGAACTTCCAAAGTCTTTATCTTGATTAAAGGTGATATCATCCGAAATCGCTAATTTACATACAAACACTCTACACGATGAAACAATCGAAGTCATCCTTAGAATATTTTACTAATTCAAGACTACATGCTTCTACAATAATGAAACGAACTGAAGATATTTTTACTTTTGACACAGGATTTATAAAAAAACCGGACACATGAATTTTTGCTTAAGACTTTGTTCGTAAACAGTTCTTGCAGTTATTAGAATTTTTGAAAAATTCTAGCGAAAAATACTAGTCCCTCCTCGAGATATCAAATCCACAAAAATACCATGATATTCCACGAAAAAAATGGAAAATCGAGTTTTTTTTTGTGGATTTGATATCTCGACAAGAGAGCACTTTTCTTGGCTAAAATTCATTTGTCCGGCTTTGCTTTTAATAAATACTGTACTAAAGGTAGAAAGTCTAGTCTAACAAGTAAAGCTCCAACAGAACAGCGCACAGAGTAGAATCCATCTAGGCTTGTTCTAATTTCAACAGGCGCCACATAATGAGTGAGATATCATCTTGAGTGATTCCTCTTGTGAAATGCAATCATTCAATAACAGAAAAATGAATAAATTATTTATTAGAGAAAGCATTTTCTGTTCAATAATCTCATCGATCATCTGCTTCATTATGTGAATAAAACTATTAAAGAATAATCAAACCATTTTGTTTTTTTTTTCTACCTTATAAACACTTTTTTTTTTAATACAACGAAATTCAAATACACCGTATTATATTATGAAAACAACAGCAAACAAAACTGATATGTTTACGATATAATTGAAAATGAATAAAACAATTAAATTAGACACATAGGTGGATTGACAAAACCAAATACATTTAATTCAATTAATAATGAGAAAATAATGAATATTCCATAGACAGCAAGAAAAAAAGTACCAAGAAATGGATCTAAATACCATTTTCTACCATGAAAACTCATCACCTAAAATAAAAAAAAAGAATATTGACATAATAAAAAATTTTCATTGTTTTTTTTTCTCTTACTGTTATAATAACAATGCCAAGCAGTAATACCGAATCATACAGAAGTCCATTGGAATTAATATGTACTGCTTCACCACTAATTAATGTTTTAAAAAACCATGGTACAGCAAGTCCAACAAGTAAATCAAATACATTTGAACCAAATGTATTTGATACTCCCATATCCACAAGACCTAAGAAATCAAAGTTTTTAGTTGCTGAGAACAATTCATCGCATGGATAATATGGTAAATTAGAATTTCGTCAAATGTATTTTTACAATTTGTCCTATAACCGCTGAACTTTCAACATAAAAAAATTATCAAAATTCCGACGAGAAAATAGACAAAGATGCCGAAACTGAGATGCAGAAATTCTACATAACCGAATAACTCGTCGCAGGACATGTTAGTCTTAAATTATCATGAAGGAGCATCGAAAATAACTGGGCAAAGGTATTGGTGTAGGTGAATGTATGAATTATAATTTCTGTATCATTTCATTTAAATTCAACTTATTACCTTGACGAACAACTAAAACACTACTAAGTGCATCTGGAACACTGCTACCCGCTGCAAGAAATGTTATTCCCATAACACTGTCTGGTATACCAAATGTAAAACCAATTATTGTTACCATCCAAACCATTAGATAAGTTAATATACATAACCAAACAATAGTCATTACGAATGTTAATGGATACCATTTCAAGAATCTATTTTTCATTTATTCTAAATCGATGTTATATAATTAAAGTCTATTTTACTTACCTTGGATTTCGGCAATCAGGAATAGTATAATAGAAGAGTATTCTAATTGGTAAAAGAAATATCCATTTAATAAATCCAATAAGGTTATAATTATAATTAGGAATATTTTTCCAATCATCATAAGGTTGTTCTATTGCTAATAAACTAGAAAAATAAAACAAAAAACAATTTCTTTGATTGAAAATATTCAAAAATAAAATACCTTGGTGTTCGACCTTGATAAAATGAAAATCTTCGTTCATTGATCGGTTTATCTGGACGAATAACACCTTGTCCTTTTCGTAATTTTATCTATAAAACAAATAGAAAATTTTTTTTTTCTGTCAACAATTAAAATTTTTATTTCATTTAATTATACATGAATGATTACAAATCGAACAGCCATTCTAAATCTTGTATGTCCTCGAAAATATCTTGACATCATAATTTTTAATGCTGCTGTTTCAAAATCATATGATATATGTGACATTGCAATAAGATTATCAATTGGAATTTTTGATGAATTATTTTCTTCATCAAGACGTTCTATAAAATTCAAAAGAAATCTTTATACAATGTTTAAAAACAAAAAAATTTATCTAACGATAAGTATTAGTCATTCCATAAGACTTTTGTGTTTGTACATAATTCATAATTGGTTCATCTATAGCATTGAATGTTGCAAATACTTGCCATCGTTGAACGATAAACCGTTGTAAATTTTGATTATTACTATCACAAATAGAACAAGTATTGATAACTATCAAAAAGAAAAATATTTTATTTTTATCTTACCACATAATAATAATGTATCCAGCATACATAAAAAGCAGAAATGTCGATTCAAATAATGTTATTCGGCCGTCAGATAAACACTGTTTATCATATATATATATATATATATATATTATTATTATTTCAAATGATACTTACAACAATTAAAACTATGATTGAGAAAGAATAATACACTGAATCTCGACATAATGGCCTATGTGAAAAAATATATTACAGACTAAACATAAAAAATTAATATTAAATCTCCCTTCGACAATCTCAAAAATCAATCTTCGGTCGGGTACATTCAAAGCACATGAAATTTTTAGAATATGTTAGTACTACAGTGGAGAGGGTATGATAAACATTTCAACCCTATACTCTGATGTTTTCAGACAATACTCATCAAACAAGACTCAAAAATAGTTCATTTGGCAACCAAAACATTTCCTATAGGCCTTCAAGTTATAAATTTTATTTCTTTTCAATTGAAAGAGCATGCCTGACAGAATTCTTTTTTAATTCGTACTTTTTATGCGAAGAAAAAGAATGACAAGTTTAATGACTTGAAAAAACTCTCTCAGTCGAACAAAAAAAAAAGCAATTAGTTCCAATGATGCTTCTCCAAAAATTCTGGCATGCGCATTTAAAAAAATACGAAAAGCAGAAATCATCGAAAATTTCTGAAAAAAGTACAACACACCAAATGAAAACTCACACTGTTTGTAAAAAGATCCGACCTTAAGCTATCCATACGTGTATTAGTCTTAATTTCAATTAATCTAACAAAAATAGAGTTTTTTTTTTTTTGGAAGGGAAAGTTAATCGAATACAAAATATATGATTTGAAAAACTTATAATCAATGATTATTAGTTTTTTCCTCAAAATATTCCTTTCGCCTGATTTATTTGTTGAAATCTATATTCATGTAATTGTACAGAGCATCTTCATCGAACATCAATTCTGATATGTCGAGATACAAATAGGTATTTGCATCATCAAAAAATAATTTATTTGTGTCGAATAACACATAACGCAATCAATATTTTATCGAATGTGAATCAGAAGGATCAGTTTTTTTTCGAAGATTAGCTTCTAATTTCTTGTGTCAACAACATGTAATCGTTTCAACAGATATACTATATGTCTAGGTTTGTTTCACTTATCCTAAATTACTAAGACAAAGATACGTGGAATAGTTACCAAACTGAAATAATATCGTTTAATAAAACTATAAATTTATTACTCTTTGTTCGAATTCTTCTATTAAATTTTCCTAACAATTATTGTACACAGTTAGTTGTTAAATTTACTTTAAAATTATCCTAATTTTATTCAAATTTCTTCTGAATACAAAATAATATATATTCAGCATTTGACTGAATACATATTTAACATATAACATCTACATACCACCAAGTCAATCGAATAGCCTAAAATACAAAAAATCTCATTAGTTTATCTCTATTCAATTCTCAAACTTACTCCATTAACAAACAATCCACAAATTCCAATGACACATACGACATTAAATACAGCAGAACCAACAATTGTTCCTACACCTACGTCACCTTTAGCCACAAATATTCCTAAGTTTAAAATTTATAATGAAAAAAACAAACAACATATTCTTAAATTGATTTTACATACCAATAAGAGCAGTAAAAAGTTCTGGTGATGATGATCCACCAGCCATAAATGTTGCACCAGCAACATCTTCATCAAGATTTAATGCCTATCATACATAGATACATATATAATGGGTTATGAAAAAATGATTTGACAAAATGTTCGCTCCTTCTGAAATTTGAAAATATAATATGAGAATCAAAAACTTTTGTAGAACTTCTAGTTTAATAGTTATGAATCGATATTTTCGGGGCTCGTAAATTGAGTTTCGATGTGCTGCAACGCACCAAAATCTACTCAAAGTAGAATGTTAATAGTAAGTATTTTGATAAGGTAAACCGTGTGAGTTTCAGAGAATTTCTTTGGAAAACAGGTTTCCAAACTGAACTCAGCCATTTCTGAATGATGATTCTCAAATTCTTGGTTCTTATATCATTTTGCAAAGAATAAGCTCATCTTTAATTCTATGAGGAAAATCAGTAAGACAAAATTATTATAAAAAAAAAAATGCCAATTTTCTATGTCTAATTTACTCAATAAAATCATGTTACTAGAATCCAAATACTCCAAAATGTCGACTATTCGTGACTGCTGCTGAGCGCTAGCGGAAGTTTTCGAGTACTTTCACCCTAGTATCATGATTTATTGAGTAAATTTGAATAGCATTTTTTTTACCCAACTAAAGCCATCAAAACTACGATTTACAATCATTTTGTCATTGGTATTATATTCGAAAATAAACCAAAGACAATGTTTTCAAAATTTCTGCGGACTTATTTAACACGATGAGAAGAAAATGAAGATTTTATTAAAATTACTTTTTTCATAATTTGTTTATATATTCATTAGAAATCAACATACGCAATAAAATACATACCGCACAAAGTTTGTCAAGTGCCGCAATAAAATAATCATCAACAAGAATAGCAATAGCAATAAAAATATAAATACAAGCAAATAAATGGAATACTATAGCTCCCTTGAAATAATTCATTATAATATTGATGAAATAACAATTATCATTTACTTACGTGACGTCGTTGAAGTTGTGTGAAAATATCTTCAGGAAATTCATCAATAGCTTTAATTAATAAGCAAAACAAAAAAGAAATGAAACAAAATGAGTTTATCATGTGTGATAATTAGAATATCATAAGAGAATTCAAATATAATACTCACCAGGTTCAGTACAATTTTTCATTTGTCCTGGTTGCCAACCAACTGTACTTGACTCAATAGTACTAATAGATATTGTCGATAGTTTTTCATCATCAATTGATTCTAAATAAATATCATATGTTACTCAAAAAAAAGTAAAAAAGATTAAAATAATAATTCTCATGAGAACAAGCTTCATATGTTTTTTTTATATCTATATGATCTAACGAAGATAAGATTTTTCTGCTAACCATTTTTAATAGTTGTTTTTTGTAGTTGATATTTCCAATTTGATTTTCTATTTGGAGCAGCATCACTTGGTCGAAATTGACGTCCAATAATATGAGCCAAAGCAAGACCAACAAGAATTCGAATAAAAAATTTAACATTATGTCGATTGACAATATTATGACCGACAAATCGTCTGTTTATTAGCGAAATGGATGAATTTTGAATCATAATCTTGTTGACAATCTTTTAATCTAATGAACATTGATTATATAGTCTCTAATCCTATTCTTCATTTTCTATGTTTAAGAACAATGAGAGTAAGAGAATTGGAAGAAAACAATTTGGTGAACTGAATGTGTGAAAAAGAAAAAGACAAGACTCTATAGATAGAGATAAAAAGAAAATCCAACACCGCTACACAATTAATTATTGCAAATAAAGAGGAATGAACTAAAACACAACGCCTTTTACCGGAAACAAATAGAAAGACAATGAGAAAAAGACCGGAAAAATGTCAACGACAGAAGGATAGATATACAAAAAATTGAACTAGATAATGCAATAAGAAAAAGAATGTCGATAGTGATCGTCATATTGACTACAAATCATAAGAAAAAAAAAAAACTACTTCAACATAGGAAAAAGAAAGAAAAATGAGCCATACAAATATTTAGTCATCAATGCATTGTCTTCTTCTATTCTTATTTGTCTTATTCAGATTTCTGCCAACAAAATTATGGTTTCTTTTCTGTTAAAATTCTAGCTTTGCAATTCCACAAGAATGATCAACATATGCATACATTCAAGCAAGAAACTGATAATAGACATGCATGCATATATGCATAAAAAAACGACACAACCAACAAGAAATGACTCGGATCGTGTGTCATCTATTAGCACATGAAAGAAACCATAGGTTTAGTCAATGAAGGAGAGGAAACAAAAAAGGAATAGTCATTGTTGACTCAATCGAAAGAAAAAAGTCATTACAACATAAAAGTAATTAACAATAATTTGAAAAGGATGACATTAGAAATATCCGTTTGTTATATTTAATGATAACAAACATTGAGTGCGAGATTTTTAGAATGAATAAATAAAAATCTATGATTATTATTTAGAATTGTTTTCTACTAAATTTTTCATTCATTGGTGTTAATCCCAATGGAAACAATCAAATTATCTATTCATCATGCTGTAAATTTCAATAGCAATATAAAAAAATAATTTAATTATCATTCTAATATTTCTTATAAACTGTAGTCAAATAAATAGATTTGTCTACTCATACATAGAACTAATCAATAATATTTGCCAATCTTACGACCAACATCAATAATATTGTAACATAATTAATCAACTGATTTGTACAAAAATGATAGAGAATCGATCTACTGAATATTCTAATGAACTAATTAACGAAGTTGTTTACATTGATGAATATTCTTCGAAGTATTTATTCTACAATCCGAATATTTACTTATTGTAAATACAGAAGAAATATTTTCTTTAGAATAAATTACATCACGATTGAGTAAAGAATCAATTTTTTTGAATCATAATTATTAAAGCGAATAATTGAAATAATTATGAAAATATGTTCTATATGATTCATAATAAAACTGACAGTAACTTGAAATGGAAATGAAGTCAAAAGACAATGATGATTTCCTTTTGTTTGCTTCTTTTTTTTTCTTTTCTTATGTTCATTATTCAAAATTACAACAAGCTAAACGCATAAATGGAAATTTTTATGTAAAAAAGAAAAATGCATGTCCTATGTTGAATACATTTATCTTTTAAAGTAAAATAAATGTATTGACTTGAACAACTATCAAACTTTGTTTTCTTACTCTAATGAATCAATATCGATAATGAACCGTTAATTTTTAAATTAAAAATATATGCTACAATAATGATAAATGTACTGAGAATTCAATATAATATTTCTGGAAAAAGCTATTAACACAATCCCTGTAGAATTGCAATGTGAAAGACGATGTAACTGCTGTTGCTAATCACAGGAAAATTGTTTTGTTCATTCTATTTCCGAATACATTTCTTCATCCATGTTTTGCTTAATTCTTCAGAAATACAATAAGAGAATTGTTCATGCATGGTTTTTGATCATATATCAACATCTATCATGAACTACGACAGGAAAGGAGGTTTTAGTTTTCATTCGTAGGCTTCAACATTCATTTTAGATCATGTTTCAAAAAAAAGAAAAAAAAAGAAACTGTCAAAAATCTGACTTGTTTTTCTCGTATGTATAGAACATAAAAAAAGAATTTTATTTTTTATAAATATTTTGCGCCTCGTTGGGTAAAACATTAATTCTTTCACAAAATATTTATCAGGAATAAATGTAATTATATTAGTAATTTATAATTTTTAGTCAAAATTTGAATTAGAAAAATGTGCCAATGGAATGGAATAATAACAATAAAGCAATAAAATCATATGAGATAGACAATGAAAATTAGGGCTGCCAATAGACTATTTTTTTGTCTCGTCTGGCGGCTTAGAATGCCTGCAGGGTTTCAGTTGTACGCTTAATTTAATTTCATAACGACAAGATAATAACAAGTTCTTAGACAAAATAGCAAATTAAAATATAGAGACAATTATCGAAAATATTTTTCATATAAAAAAGCTTGAATTAATAGAATCTTTATTCTGCTTATTATGAATACTATTTCTCATAATCGAAAAAAACATTCTCTGAAAAACAAAAATAACGTATGATCAAACATAGAATGAAGAAGGAAAAGAAAATGTAAGAAATTCGTGATACTTATAACAACAGACAAAGATATTTACATTTGACAATCAATTTTTACAACAGTAGGAACACAAAATTTACTATCACATTTTTTTGGATTTAAACAAATTCTTCCCTCAGTTAATATAAATCTTATAATACTACAATAATATTTTGTTCAAACATTTGTTGCTGGAAATCAAATGCATTTGCTGAAGTATTCTCGAATAATGAGGCAATGTATCAACATTTGGTTTCCATAGCGTCAAAACCAGACCAGCAGCTATGATAAAAATGAGACAATATATATATATACGTGGTCAGATAATCTGGTTTGATTAATATTTCGAATTCTATTTCTATATTGTATGCATACTGTTCCATTTGAAAAAGTTATTTCGACATAAAAAAAAGTATGTAGATTTTCATAGATGATAAAATTGATGTCAAAAGCAGCTCCTGTATCCTATCTGATGGTTGCTTTAGGCTTCAGATGTTTATTGATTTTCAGAAAAATCTTATCAGTGTTTGTTAAAGATAATCATATAATCTCATTCAAAAGCAATAGTCATTATCATTCGTATTTTGTAGCATATGAATTCATAACTTTTTAATGCGTTTTTTTTTTGCTAAAACAATGATAAATTAGAATTTGATATTAAAAATATAATAGTTTTTTTTTGTTTTCTTATTCTTTTCTGTTGAAGAAAAGTTTTTCGAATGTAAATACGTCTGTTGTCGAAATCTACAATTTCTTATAAGTGTTTTTTTTTTCAATTTTTGTAACACTTATGAAATAGTAAGAAAAACAGAATGTAATCTGATCAGAAAACATTTTCTCGTGGACACCTGAGAAAAATTGCTCGTGTATATAATTGATGTTTTTCAAGTACAATTTCTCCTATCGAATAAATATAATTCAGTTTTAAAAACAAAATTTTTCTTTAATAATATAAAACAGAACGTGTTTTATTTTGGAAAATTAATAGTTTCAAGTAGATTAATCATGCTAAGAATATATCTAATTGTACATCGATTTAATTATATACTAACAAATATAGGTTACACCGCATTATATCAGTGTTAATTTAAATAATGTTCAATCAAAATCGAGAAAACGATGTAAATAAATCGATGTTTTCTTAAAACCATTCTAAACAGCATGTATACATATTAATAATAGAACGATCAGCGCAAAATACGCTGCTTCAAAAGTATTAAGCCCCACCCACTCAAAAGTTCAAATTGCATGAAATTTTCAGGACATGCTGGGGCTATAGTGGAGAAGCTATGGTACAATTTTCAGCCCGATATCATGATGTTTAAGGGAGATACTGACCAAACAAGAGTCAAAAATAGCTCATTTGGCAAACCAAATTTCTCTGTCCAGGTTCATTCTACATAATTAATTTTTCTTTTGTTTAAAAAAGCATGTCAGGATGCAGTGCAGTACAGAGCCCTTTTTTCAAAGTGTTACTTTTTAGGGAAGAAAGGGGGATCACAAGTGCAATGACTCAAAAAACCCTGAAAAAATGGGTGTCGAGTTATACAAGTGTCTGCATATATAATAAAGAAAAGCTTAATTGGAAAAAAAAGGGCTCTGTACTGCACTGCATCCTGACATGCTCTTTCCAACAGAAATAAAATAAAATAAATCGAATGAGCCTGGAAGGAGAAATTTGGATTGCACGACCAAAAAGGCTTAAACTGGGAGAAAACGAAAAACATTTGTTGATTTTTCAAGAACAGCTGGTTTTTCGAATAGGGGATGACGAAAATCTTCGAGAATTTTGGACAAAAATGAGGTATCGAAGAAAACTTTTTATCAGTTATGAAAGAGCAGACCACGGGCTATCTTTCCATGCATTTATATCCATTTCGACTTTTTTGACGAAAATTGACTTTTTTTGAGTGGGGGGGGGGGGGGGGGGCGTGAATATTTTTCTTTGCTTGTGGTATAACAACCCCTCTCGATTGTTCGTGGAAAATGCGCTTGTGTTGGGGGGGAGGGGCGGGGGGCTTAATATTTGTCATTGCTACGTGTATAACAATCCTTCTCGTTGCTACTATTGCAATACCTCTAGCACTTGTTCCTACTCATACAGATCTTTTTGAAACAACTAATTGTAAGTAATTATTAACATTTCATATTTTATTAAGTTTCATTTTCTATTTAAAGCATTGAGTACAATAACAGCTACTACTACTTCTAGTTCACCATCACTATGTTCATCTTCTATAATTATTAATGATCTTATATGTTTAGCAACAACTGCTGACGGAAACACATGCGACTCATCTATATTCAGTTAAAATACGATTTAGGTTCGATTTAATGGGTCTGATGAAACTGAACTAGCAACATCTGCTCTATTCCGAATGATAAACTATACTTCGTTTAATGTATTTGGTCTCATCATTTCAGCTATATTTAACGCTCATTATTGTATTGTATAAACAAAAGAAATTATTTTAACTGTGATAAGAAAAATTTAATAGATGACGATAATTTTTTGTCTTCTACAATTGTTATGTGTTAGATTTTCGTAATGGTCACGTCATTGTTCACACTATCTTAAAAATATAAACTTGTAATATTTGTCGTTTTTTTTTCTCTTTGTTTTGAAAAGAAGAAGATGAACATGAACAAAAGAATATACTACTATAAATATCATATTTATATTAGAAGAAAACAAAAATGAAATTATTTGTAAGAAATTCTGCAAAAACTTCATAACAAATGATAGTTATACTTAACATCAAATATATAATCACGATGATTGAGTGGCTACGTTGTTTGGCAGATGTCTTCAAGGTAGTGTGCTCAAACCTTAGATGACCCTGGACAAGTCACTAATGACTTTTGTCTCGAATGATATGTGACATACACATACCCTTGCGGTTAGTTACTGTATATAGGAAGTTCAAGTAATTGAACACGAGAACTCTGTATCAGATTTTTTACTACTGAATCTGTCACTAGGCAGCAATCTATATCAGAAGGTAGCCGAAATGCAAATGTATTCTTTCTTCGAAAATATAACGCTTATCTATTTGTATTGGGATGTAATCGTTCATTGAACTCTTATTCACTTGGATGAACATTTAAAATTATTCAATCACAGTAACGTTTATATTTATAGAAATTTTAGATTTAAACCTTGATAATAAATAGACCAGTCGAAATCATAATATGCATTGACAGATTCGGTCATTCGAAATTCGAGATTAACTCGAATAGAGTATCTAAAGAAAAGTACATATTGATTCGATACGAGTAATTACCATTCATTTCTATCATATTCAGCATTTATAATTCGATTGGTATTGAAATATTTCTTGAAATTCTTCCAATAAAATTCAATGTAAATAGAAAAACTTATCACTATTTTGAGAAATATTTCAAAAGCTGCACTGATTATTCTTGCTCGTCGATGTATAGTACTCTTCTTTTTTTTTTTTTTTTTGTTGGAAAACCTTTCCTTATACATATCACTCTTGATAACATACCGATATCAATGTCATTCAGAATAAAGTATTCAATGACAACATTTTCTGTCACATTACAATAGATGTATTGAATCAAGTTGTTCACCAAATCCAAATACGAAACTTAACTTGTATGCTCATTGTTCAAATTCGTTAACTATATCTATATATTGGCAGACGCACACAAATGATAACAAAATTGATGATTTGTCATGTTCATCATTGATTTCAAGATCATGCGTACTTATAAAAAAGACAATAGTTCATTATTCTAGGATAAAAATCATGATAAAAGCGAAAACGATGTATCATATAGGAAATAATTGATCAAATATTACAACTAGGAGTATATGCAACAGATGAAGGTCTCTTTTTTTATACTAATAATCATGGTCGTGTGATCCTATCGTCTGTTATATTAATCAAATTTTTTTTTAGTCAATTTTTTTATGAGAAAAAATTATTACATCTTAACTTGAATATATTTCGTTTAACTAGATCAATTTATTTGTTTTCGAACAATTTTCACTGTAATTGGATTTATTATATGTTTCTTTTTTGTCTTTCAAATGTATAAAATACATATCTATTTCTTTCTTAAATGAAAATATATGATTTGATCAATAAATAAAAGTGTTCAAACATGAACCAGACGTGCGTTTTCATAGATCAGTGTACGCATAAATATCGAAAGAAACTTTCATCTATAATTATTGACCTCGGTAAGAAGTTGACCGCAAAAAAAAAGCGAACTTTCACCGAATAAATGCATGTGATTATTCAACCGTAACTATTTGAATGATATGGCTAAAACGAATAAAAAAAAAGAAGGGAACAAACTCAACAGACAGACAACAATAAATAACGATTCAATTTAATAACTTTAGTTTCACAATAATCTTTTTCGAAAATTTATTAATTATAAAGTTTAAATACAATATGAACCACTTCGATTTGTGTTTTTATCGACAACGATATATGTTAAGAAGAAAATTGATAGTAATGATTGATAGCCATTTCTTATATCCTCATTGATGTCCTATTCTTGTTAAAAGTACAACATTGGAGAAAAAGAGAAAGAGAGAGAAAGAGAGATATGCGCTTAGTTTTTTCGAATAATTAAACGTACAACGATGATATATAGTTTGTCTCCTATGAACATATTCTTTACTCATTACATACTCGAGCATATAGGGTTTTTTTCCCTTATTCTAATAGTAACAATCGTTTTTGTTGTATGTCTCTTTCAATCACTATGAAATAAAAAAAAAAAACAGAATCATATAACATTACTAAAAGAAAATTGAACGCGTGAATAGGTAAGTGAAGATCTTGATACTATTGATGAACACATTTATATCAAGATTTCATTAGAATTATTCAGGGTTATTTTAATGAATAGGCGATATATATCTTTCCAATTATTCATTATATATTAATGACTATAGAACACGCATACAAAAAAAAAAAAACATGAAAAGTATCGAAAAATCTTTTTCAATTACTCGTTTTTTTTTTGTCTTTTATTTAATGTGATGTGAATAACCGTAGAAAACCGATTAATTTTTTCGATTTGTATGTTTAAACATATTTTTTTATTTTAGATTTAATCTTTTGTTTTTCTTTTGATTAATAACATGTTTGCAACGGGTGCATTCAATCAATTTCCAATGGGTTTTCAATATCCCGGACAACAACAACAACAACAACAACAACCACCAACATCCATCTATCAATCACAATATAATGGATTTAATCGACAAATTCCAATGCCTTTTCAACAAACACCATTACCACGTGGGCAATCATTACCACGTGGACAATCATTACCAGCATCTACTAGACAAAATCAACTATTGAATAGACAAAATCCGCCATCGAGTCGACAAAATCCACCATCTAATGGTGCTTATGCTCCAAAACCGTCTCGACGATATGAGCAATATCCACCATCAGTTCCAGTTCATCAGTATGAATATGGTAATAATTATGCGCTACAAAGTAAGTTTTTTATTTTAAATTTCTTATCTTAAATCGAAATAGCTTATTTGCGATTTATTTACTTCTCTATCTGTGAGAGAACTCAAAGAGACGAAAGCAATTCAAAGACATAAAATAATGAGTAAAGATAATGTTAGTTATGAGCGATGGTTTACAGCGTCGAATTACTTTGGTATTCAAGAAGAATACATAGGTCATTGACAAACAAATTGCTTGAGATATGTAGAGTAGAACGAAATTATATAAACATAGGATACGTATTTATTTCGTCGCCTCCCTCCCCACACTTCGTTTTTACTCACGCGGTAACATATGTAAGTGTAAAATCGCTTTTGAGTCAAGACTATGCGCATCATGTAGGCGTTAGTGAGTCTAGAAGAAGCCCAAAAGAACAAGGGCTGCTAGGCCTATCTTCCCGAATTATGACCGTTTTATTGAATTTTTTGCCCTATGCAAGGTACTTCGAGGCAAATCGAAAGAAGGAATTTTGAGCTGAAATTTTGCCCATAAGTCGGCCGAATGATTCCTAGAATGTCCTGAAAGTTTCAGCCAAAATGAATGTTCTCTTCTTAAGATATTCAATTTTTTT